>JAQFZT010001674.1:0-14159 GCA_034696325.1 Camisiidae sp.
CAAATGAAACAATCTTTTGTTTTAATATAATAAGCAATTAATTTGATTTAATTCACTTTAGGTCGCTCTGTCTGTTTCCATTCTGCTCTCGTTGACTGTGTTTTTTTTACTTCTCGCAGAAATTATTCCGGTATTCAACACAAATTCTTTTAAACTCTTAATGGAATCAGTGCTTCTTTACAGATATTTTCATCTTTTCTTCATATTTTTTATCTCACGGAAACTTTTCTCCTAAATTTAAAGAAGTTTACATTTTCATAAAAGCAGGTTTAAAATAACAGAACAAAGAACAGTAGATTTCAAAACTAAGAGTCATGAACTTTTAATAGTGATCTGATCAAAATGATATACACCTTCTTTGGATACTTTCTTTACTCAATACTCTTAGTGAGTTCTGTGAATATAAGCATAGCTGTAGTGAAGAGCATAAGTTTATTTTGTTTGTTGAGCTTGATATTTATGGTGATCGCTTGCTTATGCTCTTCTTTACTAAAAAGTTAGAAATAACAAAATTCAAGTTAAAACTAAACTTTTATCATTTTAATGGAAGTCTAAACTTTTACAGTTTGTCCAACTTATAAGTATAAGAATAAGATTAAATGCTTTTTTTTAAGATTTGCGAAAAATGTGAAGAAAGGTATGTAATGAACTAAATTGTTTTACACTAAAAGAAATTTAGATGCAATTCAGTCATAAAAAATAATATATCTTTAAGAACATTACTTACAATCCTCTCACATATGTCTATGAGAAGCATATTTCCATTTGTGACTTTCTAAAGAATTTTTCTTATGAAAAATCGAAAGTTTAATTAAATTTTTCAACAAATAGCCAACAAGTCTAGTCGTTCCTCTACTTGGAAAATATCTTTTATTTACAATGATTTTGGTCACACTCTCAATATGCGTGACAGTAGTTGTACTAAATGTTCACTTTCGCTCGTCTTCAACACACAAAATGGTGAAGTAATCTATAAGTTTGTTTAGAACACTATTAAACAATTTTGATCAATTACAATGTTAGGCCCCATGGGTTAAGCGAGTATTCATTCATCTTCTTCCCCGACTATTATTGATGAGACGACCGCCATATTCACCTGGAAATGTAACACATAATTACGAACCAAACCTAAGCAAACAGCCGCGCGCTGTAGTTCGCACTTGCAATGGAACAGAGCTCAGAGATTTCAATGCTCAAGCCAGTGGCTCTTCAGGACCAGGTATTTCACATCTTTTCTTTTTGCCTATTTTTACAGGTTTTCAGTTTCATAATTGCAATCCATAACTCGAATATACAAAAGTCATGAATCACCTCTCATTTTATATCAATCAAATACTTATAGTGACTTTGAAAATAAAATATTTGTTTCTCATGGCTAATTTGAAGGACTTGCAATTGTATCTGATGTGATCGCATTTCCTTTGGTCGAAATTTCATTTGCTTGAATTTGATCTGATTTGGTTACAAAACATAATTGTCACGACATTATGACGTCGAACCAAAACTTTGCAGTCAAATGAAATTGGACCAAATGATATATAATCATTTAATATGTACTCTAATAACCGAATTGTTTGTAAAAGTTGGCATAAAAATGAAAAACTATGTAATTAGTTTTATATTAACACTAGATCCTCAATTACCACTGAATTCTTCAACGCCTTATCAAAGAAGGTCTAGTTATGAATTAGCGGCAGAATATGATAATCATTATGGTAACAGCGGAACACTTCTCACATCTTGTCGTGTTCACGGCAACAGAAACACCAATTATTCGTTACCACATAATGAAGAGTCGGTTTACATAACAGAACGAAACATAACTCCACCGCCACCAGTACTGTTATCTCATACGAATTCTTTAGGAAATTTAGGAACAACACAAAACTCTCAAACAAATTCAGCTCCGATTCGTAGAATACATTTTTGTCCAGAATTTTTAAAAGCTATGGAAAACGTTCATTATATCGCTGATTGCACGCGAAGATTAGAAGAAGAGAATGAAGTAATGAGTGATTTCTATTGTTCACACAATTTCTCATTTTGCTGTATTGCTAGACGTGACTAAAATGTCATAGAAATTGATTCTATTCAAAACTCAATGTTTGTTCAAGTTATTGAACGGTTTGCAATTCACGCATCAAATGCTTTAGTATAATATTGAATGCATTTACATTTTTTGGGCACTTAATGGTTTGCATGGCTCGGAATCCCTTTCAATATCTATTTTTTATCGTTTAGAATTGTTTTCCATTTAATTATCGATGAATTGCAAAATTAATTTATTTTTGCACTCTATGTAAAAAGATTAGATTCTTTCGATTGATTTTTGCTCAGAAGTCATGTACTGAACAAACTTAGCACTGAAGAAATGTTAGCACTAAACGCGTCTGACTGTCGCCTCGTTTCGCTGACAATTGTGTGCAACACTTCCGATTCTAAATCTATAGACATGCTTACAAATCAATAAATTAAGAATAATCAGATCATTCAATTGATGTATAGGTTAAGGAAGACTGGAAGTACGTCGCAATGGTTTTGGATCGTCTTTTTTTGTGGATATTCACCACTGCTGTCTTGGTTGGCACTTGTGGTAAGTCAGAGAATATAGTGAATAGAATTCTGTTGAGAGTTATCTTCAAGATGTACAGTAGATCTGGGACATCTTCAATAGTTTAGATTGAGACACATGTCACAAATAGAATACTTTATTGAAAATTAGTCTCTTGTAATCCCTCGTATAGTACAGTGAATATGAATAAACATGAATATTGGGTCAATAGTGAAATTATATTGAATAAACAACTTAATTTATGAAAAACATGTTTACTTAAATGATTTGATGACCGCTAGCAACTTGTTTTTTATAGGCATTATTCTTCACGCTCCGACTTTGTATGACAATAGACAACCTATTGATGTGAGACTATCGGAAGTGGCACAAGCTATTCTTAATCAGAGAAATAAAGGTTGACTTATTAGCAGTACAGGCATTGCATTGCACAATAACGTGGTTATCGCACAAATATAACTAAATCTCTTCTATTAGTAAGTTTGTCTCTAAAGCTTTGGTTCAATCAATTTCAAAACAACAATCATTTCCTTTTTGTTAAAATCAAACAAATAACTACTCATTCATTCAATAATTTTGATAACAGTAAACACATTAATGAACTAAACTTATGTAAATCATAAATATGTTGTAAAGCTTAATATATAATTTCTGTTCTCAAAAATTGTGTGAACGTAAAAGAAATTCTTACAAATGTCTTGATTAAGGATTTGTTAACTAAGAATAAGAAATTTGTCTTCTGACAGTCATAAGACTGATTTTAATAATAGTAAGTCAACCAAATTTCTAATCAAATCATGATGTGATGGATGATTGATTGCAATACAATCTTCTGGAATAACAAGAGCAGCTGCAGAATGAATGAAAGATAGGTTTTGCTCTATAATAAATTAATAAATAATTTTGAATTATTATTTAAAGCTTCGAAACACTATTAATTTTGATCTTTAAAAAACTATTGTTCAAACATAAACAAATTAAGTTTATTGATTAATTGCTTCATCTTATTTCAAGTCAAGTACGGAATTGAAAGATTATAAGAGAATCCTATTTTCATTATAGAAGAAAGATATTACAGTCTAACCCCGTTATAGTGAATCCGCTTATAGTGAATCCCCGCTTATAGTGAATGATTGCTTCAGAACATATTACGAAATACAATAGAAATTCAGAACGTTTACAGTGAATTCCGGTTATAGTGAACGGTTTCGGCCGCACCGACCCATTCACTATAAGCGGGATGGACTGTACTGAAAAAGGCAAGAATTGCTTCAAAATCGGCTCAAGAGAGAATTGGCTCAAATAAGTTACAATTTCATGCAATTACAGTATGAAATTTTAATCAATAATATTTCAAATTTTATCGCAACTCATTTGACTTAAATCTAGGAATTCTATTTGAATGAAAAAATATACATAATTTGACTCCAATTATTTACAGAAATCTTCAACTTATAGCTCAAACTTATGGAGTTCTTTTTACTTATGCATAACTTTCTCTATCGAAACTGTAATTCTATGAATATTTCAAATATAGGATTATTGCAAAACCTTTTTTAGTTCATGATTTAAAGAATAGTTTAGAAATTGCTAAAAAATATATTTAAAATTGCTTCAAGTTTTCACCACAAGTTGAGAGTTAGTTGAAAGTCGAGTTTTATCCATAAAAATTTTGAATCGAAAACAAATTTCAAAAACTATTAGCAAAGAATTAAGAAATGAACAAATGTTTGATATTTAAATGTATATATAAAGGTAGTGTTGGTTTAAATAAAAATTTGGATTCAATTGAACTGAACACTATTTACGAATATGAAAATGAAAATGCAATAAAATAATTAATACACGACAAGTGTTTTTAAACTTAAACGAATAGTGTTAAGGATAAGTCTGGGCTCAACAAAAGCATGTAGTGTTAGGGTTACCAACACTTTTTGAGGGTAAGGCTCTCAATATAAGCGATTGCATATGAAATGTGGTTTCACTATTAGTTCTTGACTAATATAATAAAAATTTCAATACTTCAACAATTTCGGAAAAATAATTTTTAAAAAGTTTAAATTTTGATCAAGTTTTAGAAAATATTAAAAGAACATTGATATTGAAAAATTGAAAAATACTTAAACTTGCATTTCGGCCCATAAATGGAGGTCTGGCAGCACTTAATACATGATAAAGCTATTGATCTGTAAAATATCAAGATAGCGATTGCTTTTATGTCAAATGCTTTGTTGTAATTCATTTCCATTCTGGTTTATTTAACATGTGTTATAGATTCAAAACAGCGAGAAAATCTTCAAAGTGTAGAGATTTTTATTTTTTCTTATTTTAGAACTTTTGCTTGAAATAGTTTCTCTACTTAAAAGTATTATAACCACTGTAGTGAGTCTTTATGCGAAAACTTACTTATTGTCAACTGAAAACTAAAATAATATTACTTTTCCTGGAGTTTTATGTTTGTTGGGAGGATTTGAGACGAAAATAAAAATAAGTTACCTCAATAAGAACTTTCTAAATTGATTGAAGACGTCAAAGCAAGAATTCGAAAAAAATATTGATATTCTTAATGATTGTATAGTTAAGTGCGTAAACATTACAGAATATGCTTTTGTGTATACGGTATCCTTGTATGACTTTTTTATACATGCATTAACGCTTAAAATAATGTATTGATATATCAATTTTTGTCAAATTAGGCTATTTTACATTAAATTATGTTATTGTACATAAAAGTTTATATACGATCAAATTGGTATTCAAATTATATATCAATCCAACTCTTTACTCATTTTCAATAACTTTTCAATTAATTAAAACCATTTATAACATGTATTATATATCAAGTTAGAAAATAAGACAAATTTTCATGCATTTTGTATACAATCAGTGAAAATGTTCACTAAATTGAAGATCTATTCATGCGACCAAAAGTTGAGTTTAATCAAAATAGCATGAAATACAAAGTTTGATTATCTTGTTAGCATTCGTGCGAATAGCAATGAAATGATGAATCTAAATAAATTTGTTTTTATCAAATTTGATGTGCATCTATTATTTTTAACAAAATCAAACTAATTATTTATCCTTTTAAAAGTTCGCTCAGCTCATTCATTATACTTTAAATTAATTACAATTTCTTCATATAAAACCGGAGATTTTTAACTTTTCAAAGCTATAATCAAAAATAACAGATAAATCTAGAAAACTATATATTTCAGGCATAGAGCGGGTGTCTTCTTATATAGTCGAATATCATTTGACCGAATTTCATTTGGCCGAAAATTTTTTCAACTATTAAAAGAAAATATTTTGATTTCATTCTCAAATTAATAGCCTATAATACTATATATAAATGTGTAAAATAAAATAAACCTCTTATTAAATTGATTTCTTATCAGCTTATCTTAAAATCTCCTGAGAATAAAGGAATTTCTATCTTGAATGCTTGATATCTTATTTTTTAAAATTTATCTATAATTCCATATTAGCATTATTTTTTGGGAATTTTTAATATATAAGAATTTGAGAAATCAAGTTTATCTCTTAAAGTTAAGTTTTAATCATATATTTAACAGTTTTTTGAAATACTTTTTTAGTTACAAAATTCTATGAATGAAACCAATAAGTAATTAACAGTTTATAAAATACCATAAGATAAATATGAAATTAAAAAATAAAATAAACAGATAAGAGACTTCCAATTTAATAAGAGGTTCAATAGAAGTTTATTTTATTTTACACTTTCATAACGGCCAATCCCGTTGCTCCGCAACTCATATTAGAACTTAAATTCATTGATATAAATACTATTAAGCTTTTGAGTTGACTATTGAATAAATAGAGTAATGATTTAATGACAATGTTTAGGGATTTTTTCTATGAGCTCTCTATCAGTAAGAAAACTGTTGTTCGTCAGATGAAAATCAAATTACAATTGCGCATGTCATGGGTCATGACATGGTTTAATGTAGATTATAGACTATTAATTTTTTAATGAAATGAAAATATTTTTTGAATAGTTGAAAAAATTTGGTGAAAAGAATTTTCGGCCATATGGGGTATAACCATAGAGCGAATTCCCTTTATTTACATAAAAAGATCGATGCGATACTACAAATACTGTATATATAGCTTTAGACTTTGAAGTATAAAATGGACTTAAACCCTCTTATTTAATATCAAGAGACACAATAATTTTATCAGTAAATTATTTGATATGAGCTTCAATGAACAAAACTTTTTGCCAAAAGGCAGTTTTGAGCGGAAAAACACAGTCATAAAAGAACTCTTGACATAACAATAGCATGAAGACTGAGTGAAAAATATAAAATTTTGTAGAACTGCTGAAACAGTAGAACTGGAGAGTTAGTTATATTTTGTTTCAATGGTTTTTTATATATAAATTGCAAACATGTAATCAACTGAGGAATATACAGAAATTCATCTTCAATTTGAACACTCAATAGTACATAAAATCGCATACATAACACGTTTGCCAAAAGATCAAAATAGAAAGATTATAATTATTGATTCATTTGAATATCATCTTCAGATTGACTTAAACTTAAGATATAAACTTAACAATTATTGCTTCCAGTTTAGGCTCGAGAAAAGATACATTTGATGTAACTTTTATTGTTTGTTATGCGGTTGCCATTTATAGTGAATGAATTGGTGCAGACGAAAGGGTCACTGTGGTCACCGGGTCACCGGGATTCACTAAAATTCAAGTTTATGCCACCAAATACTGGCTCAAAGTTATTCTGGCTGTGAAATATAAGTTAAAATTGAATATTTTATGAAGAATACAAATCGATTTATGAAAAAGTTGCAGTGATATATCAACTAAATATTGCATCATTTTTACTACAGTTGGTTCAGAAGACACATGTATCCATCACTCCGGAAGTGATACAGACTCATAAGGGTTTGACAACACATAACCACTACTCAATGTTATTAATCATAAACATTAAAATTTTTATGTTTCCCCTTATGTTTCATCTAAATTTATTACTTGATTATCCGGGATCTCTGTTTTCTGGGCCAACTGTAAAGCATAAGCTATTGATAAATAAATAATATAAGAAAATGCAATTTCAAGCACTAATTGTATTCCCTATGTTTGTGTGTTACTGATAGAAAGAGACATTAAAAGGGTTTACCTTAAATTACATGTTCATCTATCATTAATCCCTTTGATTAGGAATGCCTTTTTTCAGAACAAATCAGGACTACAAAATTCTCTTTTATAAATCAATTTCACAATATTTTTCATATATTTTTATTGAGGATCATTCGAATATGTTTTATATTCAAAAAGTATTAAGTATTGTAAGCATTCATGATTTTTTTCGTTCTTCATGATAAAAAGTGCATTAGAAATTGAGGGAATATTAATATATTAGATAATATGAAGAATATCTAATACATATTCTAAAGAAAAATGAGTAAATTTCATATATGATTCAATTTCATGAAAAATCAGGACAATTGGCTGTTTTTTGGAAATTAGGACAGAGCTATTTTTTAGAACATGTCCTGATGAATGAAGACTTATGGCATCCCTACCTTTGATGTGGGTAGTAATACTAGTACCGATTTATAGGGATTACAATCAAATTTATGATATGTCAATAAGTTTAGATACTAAAACAACATTACCATCACTATAATTTGTCAATATTTTTACTATCCATTTAAAAGTACTCAGAAAAGTATTGAGATAACTTAGTACTAAAAAAGTTGACTCAAAAATATGGCACTCAAAATGCGTCTAAAAATAGAGCAAATAATTTTTGAATAGTATCGCCTTTTACTCAGCTCAACGATTTCGCGACCCTGCCTAACCTATCAACCTCAACTTAATTTGGTAACCTTATTATTTGATACTTTTTGAAAGCTTTTGTTTGAATTTCATAAAATCATTTCCGCAAAAGTTGACTTAAAACAAACTTATAAGAGAGTTTAGAATTTTTCATACTATTGAATGCCAGATTGAAATGGATTGAACTGATAGTTTAAAAAATCACACTGTTAAATGGGCGCTCGTTATAAAGTTCGAAAAAGTACTGACATATGAGTGCTCAAGTGAGAAATGAGTCTAACGATGTATTACACTTGGGGTCTCGTCAAAGCCAAACTTTTCACTAAAAAATTCAAATAACACGAGATATTTAATGCCGGAGTTCTGTTACACACTGTATATCAGTTTTTTATTATGAGATCAGTATTTTGAATCCCATCCACTGCATTCATCCGTTAAATGCTTAGATGAGATCATGTGATACAGTCTAACCCCGTTATAGTGAATCCCCGTTTATAGTTAACGGTTTCGGCCGCACCTGTACTACAATTCTTATTACTTTTCATAATTAAAATAATATAATTATAAGAGTTTGGCTCTATTCTTAATCAACAATTATCACGTAATTATATTACCTTAATTATGAAAAGTAAGAATTGTAGTATCACATCATCTGATCTAAGCATTTAATGGATGAATGCAGTGGATGGCATTCAAAATACTGGATCTCATATTTATACTTCAAATAATCTATTGTTTTCATGACTCTTTCAAAATATTGACTTTTATATCATTAAATCTCATTATTGGAATGATTCTTATCTTTTTGCACACTATTGTGAATGAGTAAACATTTTAACAGTGAATGAGTAACACTCATAAGTGAAAAATCAACTTTCAATACATAAAATGTTTGGACTCTCATTATAACAATGCAAAAACTATTTCAATAATAGCAAAATATCTCAATAATGAAGTTCTCTAAGAGGACTGACTGATAGGATTAAAAATCTATATATAATAGTCTTCAATATTTGAAGTTGAAAATAATGGATTAAATTGGTTTAGAGTAAAGACAGCTTAAGAAATTTTGGCTTCAAATTTATGCTTAAAAATATGTTTAACTATGATCTCAAATTTCGAAAAAACTATTTTTCAAATATTCTCAAAACAAATCAATAACTATTTCAATAGTCATAGCATGAAAATTATTCATTCAATTTTATTGCTTGAAAAATTCATACAAATGTATTGTAAGAAAGTGTTCTTTAAGGGCTGATCCGTATACAGTATAAGAATATGAAGCATTCATATTAAGCTACATTATATTTGAAATATTATTTAATTTTTTCCTTTCACAACTCAAAAACTGAAGCATTTTATGAATTCCAAACGTGTTTCGAATAACTTTTACAGTCATTCATCATCAGTGGCTATTATTTTCACTGACTTGTAGTTAATTTGAGATCGCATTTGAAGTGTTTATGTTTTTCCTGAAGTTGAAATGAAATTGTGAGAAATGATTATTTATTAGACTTTTTACTTGGAGAATGTTTCACATTTTAAACTCCCCAACAAGATAATAGCTTAACTACATTTAATGCTTATTATTTAAGGACTAGTCCTTAAATTGTAAATAGAATAAAATCCCGTTTAATAGTCCTTAATATCTAGAATATATGAACTCGTGTCTTGACATTTTTCAAATTAAGACTTGCCCTTAAATGTCAGGTAAAAGGTCAGGTTCACTCACTAGTAAAGTAATCAATAGTCAGATAGATTTTCATTGCCTATTATTTAATAAACTAATTGAAGCATAGATTAAGACAATAAATAATTTGAATTCAAAGCAATTAAAGTTTCTGTCATAAGTTAAATATTCATTTTTATGTCCACTCAATTAATAATGATTATTATTATAAATGAGTCAATTATTATTCAACTTTTAAGACAAGAAACCTATTGAATGATAATTTATTTGAATGATGCGAATGAACTTAAATAATCAAAACTTTATAATATATAACATTTATTAAAATTTATAAATTCATTTCCAACAAACAACAATTGCCGGATGTTTTTCAACTCTTTCTTCGAGGTCTTGATAGCTTTTGTGTACTTTACAACTTATTTCATCATAACTATGATTGCCATCAAAAAACCGATAGAGTCCTCTTTGATTCTCGACTGAGTGAGGCTTTGGAGCTAAAAATATTGGAAATTTTTGGAATCTTCTTATAAATCCTTTCATTAATCCAAATCTGATGAGTTTTTTCTCATCAATTCCTAATGAATTGGGATTAAATTTGATGCAGAGATCTTTGACTGTCATTCCGGGACACATTTGGCAGTAAAGTTGGAAAATTGAACGAAATGTTGGCAACTGTTGACTCTCTGCTTTCGAAACAAATCTAGAATAGAATATAAAACTAATTAAAATATTTAAAATAAAACTGAATTAAATTCAAACCGAATGCATTCGTCTTGAATGGAAACATTTTCGGCCAAATGACACAGAACTGGTGTCGTTAAGTATACATTCGAATATTGAAATATTGGAATCAACGAAATAATACCATAATATATCATATTCTGTAGACAAGCCTTCACTAAACTTACTTCAACGTCAGCTTCGATAGCAATTTTTGATACATGACGATAACCATCAATATATGGCAATATCTGTATAATTATATTCAATACAATCACAACTTATTTTCAAACTAAAACATCTAATCAAAAATGTAGTGCTTTTAATAATTTAGATTAAGTGATGAGTGAATTATAATGTAATAATAAGTATACTTTACGTGATTCACACATTTGGTTAAAACTGTGTTTGAATTTTTTGCTGAAATAAGTGCTGTTACAGTAGAGCCAAATGAAGAAATTCTTTAGTAATTTTCTTTCAAATGACATTTAAGTCAAGTTAAGGTTAGGTTCAAAGTATTGTTACTGCTTCTGATATAAAGCAAATTACTATAGGATTTGAATGTCTTCATTTTGCTATATCTCTGGAACTACTATTTCAGTGTAAGGTATACTTTGAAATTATGAATGAAAGAAATGAATGATAACTACTGTGAGAGATGAGAAGTGCAGTCATTGATCCTATACCTATACCTTCATACTTATATAATCCCACTGAAAGCCAATAAAGTAGAGACAGAACACAGTTATTAGAATTTATTAAAGGTTAAGACAAACAATTGAAAGATTGTTTTATCAAATTAATTATTCAATAAGTTATATATTAAATATAGAGATTATTATTAATATACCTGTTGAGTGGTTAAATCCCATTGACTTGGAATGATTGAGACTTCATTAGCAGCAAAGACAGGCACGTGATAGTCCTCAACTTGTTGAGGGTCTGGTTGTACTCGAGCCACTTTCAAGTGTATTGTTGTCGACGGAGCTGTTCATACAATTTCAAACTCTTTCATTTTATTCACACAATTTCTTCAACTTTCAAAACTTATTCAAAAACTCAAGAATATTAGAATCAAAACAATGATAACTTACTGACAACAATATTACAAACTCTATTAGAGTTGAGCTGATCCTTGATTTGATTCAAAAATACAGGTAATCTTGATTTCTTGTCTTCATCTGAGAGAAACCCAAATTCCAGTTCCAAATGTATTAAATAATTGGCTAACTTTCGGACTATTGGTTCGTATTGTGTTGTTCTTAGAGATGCATTGCATACAAAACATAGATTGAAAATGAGTCGATTTCGAGGATATTTGGGATCATTTATTCCAATCGGAAATCCTATGATTTTAAGGCCTAAAGCATTGCTTGAAATAAATAAGTTATAGTTTAGAAAATGATGTTTAAAATGATGTTTAAAATGATGTTTAAAATGATGTTTAAAATGATGTTTAAATGGTATGAAACTATTGTATACACAGTAATGAGTTTTCCCTGCAATTCAGTTTTGGGAATCAAATATACATTCAGTGAATCGAAGCTCTCTTTCGACACATAGTCTTCTGGATTCTAAACATAAACAAATGGTTAAAGCAATTGACGAACTCTTCAAAATCCAAACCTGATATATAATCTTTGGTCCGGCCGTCGGGTGAAACTCACAGAAAAATATCGCTTTTATAAGACTTTCTCTTTGATTAACTCGAGTATTGCTCACAAAATTTGTTGAATTAATCATTTTGTGATTACATTTCTTATGAATTATTGATTTGAAAAAGTTTGAGAACAATTACATAATTGTTTATTTTGATTAGTATTAGAGTCAATCATAAAGTACAGTACAGTATAACATAAGAAAGTGTAGAAAAGCGTATGAAAGCGTACAAAAGCGCATAAAAGCGCTCAAATGTGTTGAGTCACGTATTATGTGAACACATTGGCATTCATTGGCATTCATTGCTAAACATGTCGTTCATCTCTTCTATTATTTGAATCATCCGTTTATTATTATTATTGATATTCGTATTAATTATTATATTATTTTTGATTAATTGTAAATTAGCCTAAATTAGAGTTAGTTAAAAGTCTATTTTAGGCGATTATTAAATTAATAATATAATAAAAATGTTAATAACCTTAAAGACATTACAACAGCAGACGTTTAAGATTGAAATCGAACCCAATTCTACGGTATTTTCGATAATTTTGATTTGTTTTGACATTTGATGAAAATGTCATTGATTTTATTTATTTAACAATAGATTAAACAGTTGAAAGAAAAGATCGAATTAGAGAAAGGAAGTGAATATTGCGCGCAATGGCAGAAACTCATCTACGCCGGTATGGCATCACTTCATTGTCTTCTATTCCATTATCTTCTATTCTTTGTCATTCATGTTTCCTTCTATTTAAAGGCAAAATTTTAAGCGATGACAATTTGGTCAAAGATTACGAAATGGACGAAAAGAAGTTCGTGGTAGTTATGGTCGCAAAACCAAAACCGTCTTCAACGCCCACTGGCAGTACTACTGCCGAGACAAGTACTGTCACCACTACTACCAGTACTACTAACCCTTCGGCCACATCTTCTGCTGCGAGCTCTACGTCTGTGACCACACCTGTAGTCACCGCCGACACGAAGACGTCTTCAGCCAAACCGAAAGAAGGCGTCGCCGGATCTCAAAGTGAAACCGCTTCCACAACAGCCGCCTCTTCGGGAGTGTCGGCCGCGGAGTCTACTATTGTTTTAGGAGAAGACTATCAGAAAATGGTGAAACAGATTATGGAAATGGGATATGAAAGAGAAGAAGTGGAGAAAGCATTGAAAGCCAGTTTCAACAATCCTGACAGAGCTGTCGAATACTTAGTGACAGGATTTCCATCTGATATAACAGAAGCCCAATCACAAGAGACTCATGAACCTAATGTAGACAGAACTGCTACTATCGGTTCCACTGGCAGTGAATCCTCTCCAGAAGAGGGCGTAAATCCCTTGGAATTCCTTCGAACTCAACCACAGTTCCAACAAATGCGTCAAGTTATTCAACAAAACCCTCAACTGCTCAATGCTGTGATGCAACAGATTGGGCAAAACAATCCTCAACTTTTGCAACTCATTACACAAAATCAAGAGGCCTTCGTCAGGATGTTGAACGAGCCCAACACTGGCGCTCCCACTGCCGGTTCAGGAGGTGGTGGCGGAGGTGTAGGCGGTGGTCAGCCCCCCGCCAGTGGCACTGCAGCCAATTTAGAGAGTCTTATCGGTTCTGCACAAGTCACACAACAAGACAAAGAAGCCATTGAACGGGTATTATATTAGGACTTATTCTTTGATTGAGAAAAAAA
>JAQFZT010001675.1:0-14154 GCA_034696325.1 Camisiidae sp.
AGATTCAAATTCAACTTTTGAATGAAGACTTGAGAAAAAGCGATTATTCAATTCAATATCGTGTTTAAGCTTTCTATTAAAGTGGAAGAAATTCAATGGACTAAAAGTTGAGTGAAAACAACTAATAATTTGATAGCTTTTTAAAAGCAAAAAACTAGTTGAAAGGCATAAATATCTTTTTAAAAATGTATTTAAAGTCCGTATAGAAAGTTGAGTTAATACATAATTCATACTTTAAAAATACTTAATATGCAAATAGAAAAAGTTTGTCAACTTTTGAAGGCACACAACTATTTGACTTGACATCAAATTGAATGGAAAGCTTAACAAAAAACAAAACACGTAATGTCAATATCTATACTCCCTTTCAATCAAAAAACCTATACTTGTATACAAAAACCAATTTAAGCGTTATTTATGAGAGTATCAATTCAATACTTTTACACATTATATCAAATCTTATATTTAAGCTGTGAAATAATAGTCTAAAAACAGGCCAATCGTACAGTTGATGTGTTTCTGCTAAACAAAAATTTTCCAATGGCTGTGAACTTATATTTCAATTTCAATTGTAGTAATGTTTGAATAATAAACTAAATAATTAACTAAATAATTATATAAGAGTTCACTTAAGACAATATCGAAAGCAATTAATAGATAATATTCAGCATAAGTTTGTTATATAAATATAACGTCATATTTAATAATAAAGTGTAACTATAAAGAGTGTAAACTGTAGTAATGATTTGTAAGACAGTTATGGCGGCACTCAATAAGACAGTTATCAATAATAATTTGTAGAAAATTGTAACAATTTATGTTTTATATGTGTTGAGTGAAGTGAACAAATAATTTTTAGTAAACGTTTGTTTGCGAATTAAAACGAGCGATACTTAAAACAAATCTTGTAATCGATTGTTAAATATAATTAAAACATAGTATTGATTTTGAAGTAGATATGAGTGAATCAGAAAATATAAATGATTTGCCCTTTAAGTTGAGGTTCACGTCCACTGAGAAGTTATGTAAAGAAATAACAAAATTAATTCACGATAGATATGAAGTTTACGATAAGTTATGTCTTGAATACGAAACTATTGGTGAACACAAACAAATTCTCGGTATAAATACTTTACTAAAAATGAATTTAAACATTAAAATTAGTAAAAACTATTGACTGAATTAATAAACACTTTGAGTGTATTAAATGACAAGTTTATGAATTGAAGTATTGTTTACTTTGTATTTAAAGGTCATATAAAGAGTGATTTGCAGACAACTCACGAGGCTTTAAAAGAGTTGCGATCGTTATGTCAGTGTCAGAGCGATGACGACAAGATTGCCGTTAACCGACAATTGGCTAATAGTGAGGAATTGTTGGACAAATTGGAGTCTAAATTCAATGCAATCGCAACTGTCAAGATGTGTGACATATCAGTCAAACGTCTGCCATCCAATTGGAGGGCAGCTATGCTTAAGATCGCTAGAGATAAAGCTAAGAAAGTATTTGATGAAAATCTCGACAATTTTAATGAAAATAACGCTGAAAAACAAGATAATAATCATCAAAATAATAATGAAAATCACGAAATTAATAGTAATAATAATGAAGAGAATAAAACCGATGACAATAAAGGTTTGTCTTCTTTTACATTCAATTAATAAGGTTTTAAATGTTTGGTTCAATGCTATGAAAACTTGTTTAAGATGTTTATGAAAGTTATAGTCAATTGAGATTTAATTGAAAGTAGTTTTGTTGACAGAAACAGAGACGCAACAAAACAGTGAAGAGATATCACAGAAACTGGAAGAAGCGATCTCTACAGAGGCCGCAGAAATGAATCAACAGTTTGAGATCGATTTGGAGCGCAAAATATATGAGACTCAAGTCGAAGAACTCATGTCAATGGTTCAGACGCTTATAATGCGTATCAAAACAATTAAAGCACGAATTGATATTTCCAAACAATTAATAAAAGTTGCCATAAAAATGAAACGCGAATACGAATTATCCAATTCAAAGCTTAAGGAAGCGATGGCTACATGTCATTGCGCTGAAGCCGGTGCTGATGATGACCAAGAATTTCAGAAACGAATGGAAGATAAGAAACGATTAGAAGAATCAGTTGAACGACTTTCTAATGATCTTAAGTACTGGGAAGAGCAGTATTCCATTCTTAAAGAGGGAAAGAATGCCAAAAATAATAGTAATGATTGCAAAGAGGAGGTGAACAGTACACCCACCACTACTATAGTTCACGCCACACAAGAGGAAGCGATGGAACAAGAATTACTTCCAATTGCTTCCACTTCTTCACAGCAGTCCTGTATGTTCGCCGGACAGAGTTCGCAGAATTCAAATACACAACAAGGTATCCAAACTTCTATTCATTTTCAATTTAGTCGAGACTCAAATGTCACTTAACTTTATTTACTTTTAAAAAAACTAAATCATTTTCATTCATAGAAGTCTTGAATGCGTTTCAGTATTCATTCAAACATTTTCCTTAAGAGCCATTCTAGTGATCAAAACCTTTTCCAATAATAAAGTCCATAACTTATAGTATGAGACATAAGAATGATTCTCATGTATTATGGAATGATCTATTGTTATGTTTTATTTGTATGAATACTAAGATTTAAATTTTGTTGAATGTAAAGGTACGGCAAACCCGGCAGTCATATACTTGGAGGGTCTGGTGGCTCATCAACAGCCGACATACATTCCAGCCACTAATATTCAGCATCCATTAGGAATGTATCCGCACTCATACTCTATAGGACACCCGCACCACCCCTACCATCAGGCGCCCGATGGAAGTATACAAGTCTATAGCAGTGATATCGCTTCACATCCCGGATATATTGCTTATCAATAGTTGCCTACAATTTTAATAATTATTACTTTAATGTTAATTACAGTTTATTAAAAACATTTTTAGTTCAATTAATTATTTACATTTAATACTATAATCTATTCATTTTGCAAATTAAGACTCATTACATCTTCAAATCCAAATTCCTTTTTCTTTTCTGCCAAATATTCTTTTAAATGTAATATTTTCTTTGTTTGCATTTTTCGCCAAAACTTATCAATTTGTCGTTCATTTTATGCATTCATCGAATAAATGGATTATTCTATTAAATATCGATTTTGCAGTTAATTATTTGATTCTTAATTACGAACTATTATTTCATTTCTGATTCAAAAATGGTTTTTAGACAACTTTATTTGAAAAAAATGATTTCAAGTCAATTTGATTGAATTTATAATTTGAAAATAATTAACTACAATATAAAATTCATATTTAGCTCGACTTAATATTTACTAAAACTTTATTTTCTTTATAAAGAATTTATATAATAATCGCTCGATTAATAATAATATGTTTTTTATACACAATAAAGATTATACATTATAATTAACAGGATTGATGCCTAACAGAAGATAATTGTGAAATAGAAATCGAGATTTAATAACAATTGAAGAAAATTTGGTCGAAATAATAATTCAAAATCTAGTGTTAGGCAAAAATTCTAATTAACTTTTCAATAATAATTCAATTTATTCTTGAGAAAAGCCTTCTGTTTCTTCGATAGCAAAAGTTAACTTTTCGACCAATTGCTCGTATGACTTATAAGGCGGTAAATCAAGTCTATTAAAACATGTATGACTTCGCGGTAACCAATTCTCTTTACCAACTTTTTCAATACAAAACCTTTGAGGTCCGTTTGAGCCCATGAGTTCCGCAAAACCGCCGACCGGTACTCGACATGTTCCTAAAGAATAATTACATTAGTTGTGAATGAAAAAGGGAATAAAGTTTGGAAATATAGTTCATTTTGTCTGAGATGTGTTGAATTGATTGAATAGATGTTTGCAAACCTGTGACAAACTGTAGAAGTCGTGCGCGTTTCTCATTATCACAGGCGTCTCTAACGAACTGCCAAAACCATATAATTTGTTTAGAGTTACGCGTATAGTGTCTATAAATTGAATTCCTCTGCCAGTCTTCGATATCAATCTCTTGCATTCCACAAAGCAATAGCTCTAACTCTCTTTCGTCGAAATAGTGTAACCATTCAAGTGGTAAAACTTCGTTAAATCCATCGAGAAATGCTTTTGTTTGGTCCTCTTGGCCTACAATCAGACATAATATACTGTAAGTTTTCTTTAACAATGCTTTTAATCAATAAAATGTTTACCTCTACTGAATCTCCAGTCAGTCATGAGACGCAAGTATTCGTCTTTATTTGAGTCATCAATTCGTTTGTCTCCTCCATTAGGCACTAATTCATGCGATTGTATTTGTCCTAATATTTCAAAATCTACAGAAAAATATAGTTCAAGACCACACTCTTCTACTGAGTTTTCCCTAAATTCGCGATCAAAATAGATGATAATAATCAATAAACGCAATCATTAACTATTCTAAATGTAATAATAATTACTTAATCCAAAGAAGAGAATTATAAAACTCAGGATCAATTGATTCAATGTCTTTCATGACCAACTTTTTGCCTAACATTCTCTTATAAAAAGGTAAAGTGAAACCTGAATATATAAACTTTCCGTGAAATAATGCCTATAAATAAAAAATAATAAAAACAAAATTCAATGACAATAACAAAATTATTTTGACAATAGAAAATGCAAACAATTCCAGTATCAAATGATAACATGTTTGATAATTAGGAATCGAGTCTATAATTATTATGAAACAATGAAAGCTTCAAATTTGAAATGAAGAAATTGTTTGCATTAAGTAAAAAGTAATTAAAATGACAAACCATTGCTATAAAACGACCGATAAATCTGAAGTAAAGCAAATGATCGGGATTTACAGAACTCGCGGGATTTATTTGTAACGAATAGTTATTCTTTCCCGCGTATTCGAAGAGACAATACATAGGATTTAGAACCTAAAGAATGATTATTAGATTATAAGTAAATTGAAAATGAGGGCAAATTGTAAAATACCTCATGAGATAACAAGAAAAACCATTCTCTAGCGATTCCTCCGTAATCGAGTCCCTCTTCACCTCTGAATGTAATGAAAAGTCTTCTTCTGAGTTCATGGGGTGGAACTCTCATGATTGCGTGAAAGGAGTCTTCGAAAATGTTAGCTCTGGCCACTTGTATCTTTATATGACTCGGAAGTGCGTTGTAATGACACAAATATCTGAATTGCGTTAATTTCCATCTAAACGATCGTTCATAAGCTGCCGGAACGCCATACTGTCCTTTGCCGGCTTTTGGCCCTCGAGGGTCACTAAATGTTGTCGTCTTTGAATTGTGATCAACAAAATAAGGCGTTCCTTCAGTTGTATACTTTATTTCCCAGCCTTGGGGTAGTGGTATCTCAGCGTTCAAGTTAGGCGTTTCTTTCCCTTGAGTTCGCGGATCTTCCCATTGAGTCGTCTATTAAACAAACATTTGAGAGTTTTCTTACTCATTTCAGTACTTAATAAAAGTTATTCAAAAACTGTTATGTAAAAATAAACTTTATAGTAAAGATTGTGTGCGAACTCATCATTAGATAAATAAATAATTATATGACTAATGCTTACTTTGTTTTTATGATTAACAAAATAAACTCTTCCACTCGGGTCTACTCTTCTCTCCCATCCGTCTGGAAGTGGTTCAAGAGAAGCGTCTTCTTCTGTAGTAGTAGTAGTAGTGTTTGCATTACCATTAGTTGCATTTCCGTTTTGATTTGAATGATCGTAAAGGAATCGTTGGCCGCACTGTTGCATAATAGAGCCCTGTTGTGACTGCCAGTGTTGGAAATTGCGTACATGTTCTGGAGTTGGTCTTTGCCATGTAGTCGTCCTTTTCAAGTCATAAATATAATCATTGTTATCAGTGTTATCAGTGTTTGCATAAACTTTATTTTAAAACAATACCTAGTGTTGTGATCGACATAATAAACTCGTCCTCTATTATCGCGTCTCATTTCCCAACCAGGAGGTAAAGGTTGTGGCCTTTCCCATGTCGTTGATCTTGAATTATGATCCACAAAATATTTCCTATAATTAAAATTCAAAGGTTTATATATTTTGAAAATCAAATCAAACTGGGATTGATTAAAAAAAAACTTGACATTTGAATAACTATTAACGATACTGAAGACTAGAAATGCAGAGAAAATTTGGTTTTATTTAAAAAAATGAATTAAATGAAGAGCACATACCTTCCAAAAGTATCGAATCTAATTTCCCAACCATTAGGAAGTGGTTCTTCATCGACAGGTTGCTGTGCTGTGGGTTGAGCTGCAACTGGAGTTGTTGGTTGTACTACTGGTGGGGGTGCCTGTGGTGGTGGTGGAGGGGGAGGCGGTGGTGCCTGTCGTGCAGGACTTGGTTTAGGCGGTGCCCCGTCTGTCGCATCAACTCTAGGCTGAGCTGTAGTTGTTGTCGAAGGAGTAGTACTATTATTAGCTGTGTTTGAATTGGTAGCTCTCGCTAAGGGATCATTCAATGACCATCTCGGGAGTGAACTGATAATAGTTGTCACACCATTTGCCGGTGCGTTCTCTGCAGTGGCAGACACTGGCAAGTCTTGAGCTCCAGTTGTCGGCGACGCCATTGCATCCGATTCACTAATTCTAGGCAATAGTGGTGTTGTCGATGAAGACGGACTACTTATGTCGTTGTTATTATTGTTTAAAACTCTAGTTAACTGTCTTTGCGATTCTTTTGGTGGAAAATTAGTCAAATCAACTCGAAGTCCGTCTAACATTGTGTACAAATAAGGCGGAGATCTTGAAGATTTTGGGCCATTATTTGATGGCGACTGTAGTTGTAGAGGACATGCCAAACGCTCCAATTTACCATTATTTCGCTTCAATAGATCGTAGATATCAATAGTACCTTCGCCTATGAGTGCATCTCTTTTTATAGAGTTGTGATTAAATACTCGCAAATGAATGTAAGAATACGGAGAAACCAATCTGTATAAAGAGCATAACCGTTCAACACAACTTACACTATCAGTTACTGTATCATAGCTTTTGTCAAAAATTACATTGTTTTCGATTGCCTTATCAATTAATAAATACGATAACTATTATATCTTATTCTGGGTTTTCAACGAAGAGGAACATTATATTAATCATAAATTTGGGCATCATTTCACTCAACAATCACCTAAAATTCAATTTATTCAATCACTATTGATTAACTCCAACTTAATTATAAAAATCCATTAAATAATCGATAGATTGGTTTTAACAGAATGAATGCATCAATAACTTAATGATTAAATATTAATATCTAATCACTAAATGAGACGTCAATAGAACTGATACTCACAGTGGAAACACTTCATCCCATTTTGGATTATAAGTTGATTTATTATAATCTGTTTTATTAGGAGGTCCGCCATCGACCATCACCTCTACGTATGGATCAGGTTTGAAGAATGCTGTCGTGCCCGACAACTTGGCTGATGATACTTAACATCATAACAAATAAATTAACATTAGTTAATAATCATATATTCAGCAGTTTATAATTTAATTAAATCATAACTATATATCAATTAAACACAAATTTATTTCAAAATTACATTTATTCATCATTTATTTATCATTTTCTTGTTTTAAATATTATTTCTGTTTTCTGTTGTGAATAATTAAAGGTAAAACTCAATCATTTCCTCATTTATGATCGGAAAATGATTGAGAAATATGTAGATCTCATACCTGTTAGACTCAAATCGAAGAGAAGTTCAGACATTTGATTGATTGTTGACTTTCGTTACCATTTAATTAAAATTGAAAATAATTTTTAAATATAAAGTCTAATAAACTATTGATTTATTCATTGATTGAAACGTTAAGAAGATGTCGATATTTAACACTTTGTTTTGAATATTAAATATTATTAATAATTAAATATTAAAATACCTGAAAACGAGACAAAAAAAATGAGTGAAACAAATGATTAAATCACATGAAAATCGAGATAAACATAAAACAAAAAACTCTTACCATTTGTTTTTTAATATATAATAAATTTTTGAAGCAATAAAATAATTATTTGAGTTATAATTGTAGGCGTTTTTTATGTCACATTTTGTACTAATTATTTGTTTAATAATTATTATAATAATTAAATCTTCTTTTAAAACGATATTTCAAAACATTTTGCACTTAAATAACGAATTTTTAATACTATTTTACACTTTATTATTTGTATTTTAATCGATAAATAGATATCAATAATAGTTAATTATAATTACAGTAATTAATTGTGAAAAAGACATTATTTATTATTTTATTTTTGAGTCTTTCATAACATATGATAAAAGACTTGTATTTTTTGTATTAATATTACAATATTGAGGTGCAAATGACGCACAGACACAAAAAATATCGATTTAATTCTATATATCGATAATCGATTGTTCCGCTTATTACACCTGATATTAGAAACATTCATATATGTTACGAACTACTGGTACTATTTATGTATGAGTACATTCACATTCATAATCTATCGACACATGCTTTAAAAAGGCTTTCATTTTTTTCTCATAACTTTTAATACTTGTACATAATTTAACGATATTTTACAAATAATATCCTTTTCAATAATCATTTAATTATTCATCGGTAAAATTCAATATATTCTCGAATTATAAGATTTTTTAATTGATATAATACTGGTTTATAATTAACCCCAAATCAATTGAATTTCAAATTTTCAGAATTTTTGAAATGATTAAAAGCATAAAGTACTTAATAAATTAAGTCATATTATCAAAAGTTGTCTGTACTTCAGCGAAGCTGTACTAAAGTATAGGCTAATATTTTTGTAGACATTTATCATTCAATAACATATAAACTAAGAATAATATGAATCCATAGCTTGTACGAAAAAATGTTTACAAAACAGTGCGAATGCAACATTAATAAGTATTACTATTTAAAACATCGCAAAACTGTTTGAAACATACGAAAACGTGTATCTGAAAAAGGCTAATATTATCGGTTAATAAACGGTATATTTTGACAATTACAGTAAAACCAAAATATAAGGACGTCATCAAAGGGCGTATCTGTTAAATAGCATTTGTGTATTGACTGCCATTTTATTATTTATAAATTTTTAATAAATGATATTTGAAATAATTAAAAAAAGTCGAATTAATAGATAAATAATTGATAGGATTTATATAAATAATTATATAATAAATAAGTGTTGAATAGTGTTTGAATGAAATGATGGACAGAATGGACACAATGCCTATGAGTGGCCATAATATTAATAATAATATCAATAATAATGGTGTGAATCAGTCATCAATTGTTGGCCAGAATTTAACACAATTACAGTCACAATCAGTGACTGGAGTGGGTGTTAATCCTCAGACTCAGAGCTCTCAATCACAGTCACAGTCATCACAATTACAGCAAAATAATAGTTCTTCGGCTCCCAATGCATCCCAACCAAGTTATTCAATACCAGGAATTGTCCACTTTTTGCAATACGAATGGCAGAGGTTTGAGACTCAGCGACAACAGTGGGAAGTATGACATCATTCATACCATTCACTACCCGTTTAATGATCTTTTAATTTCATATTTCTGGCAGTTTTGGTGCCATTTATTCACTACTTTTCGATGTTTTATTAATTTATATTTTGTTTGTTTTTATCTCAACCTTAATGTCACACTTTATTTCTTAATCGTTAATCCAATTCCTACTTATTTGTCATATTTTTCTTTTAATTTTAATATTTTACTCATTTATCTCTATTATGTCATTAAACTGTCATTTATTTGAAGTTTGAGTTTTTGGTTTAGTTTTAGTTTTTTTTTGCTTTTTAATAGTTTTTCATTTCTCGATATTTATTGAACTTATTCCTCAATTTTCTTAATATTTCTTTAACTGATTATTCGTGAAAATGAATCATGTTTTGATTTTATAAGAATTTAAAAAAACTACAAATGAGATCATGTTTTGAAAAGTTATTTGAAGTCATGACTAGAAAACTATTTCAATAACAACTTAAAAATATATGTATAAAATATAAATAGAATTTACAACTTATTTATAAATAACATTCAAGATTAGTAACACATAAGAGACACGAAGAAAAGTACTAAAACAAAAATGAATTGATTATAAAAATGAATGTAAAACAAATTGCAATTAATTTTGAATGTCATAAAACAGTTGATTTGTTTTGTGTTTTAGTAGTTATTTTTGATGGAATACTAGTTTTTCTACTCTGGAAAAAACGAATGCCCTTAAAAGCAATGCCAAAGATATATATATAAAGATATTTTGTTTAGAATGCATTGCATATGATATTTGCTGTATAATTAATGAGTTGTATGTAATGACAGGTAGAAAGGGCTGAATTACAGGCGAGGATAGCACTACTTCAAGGCGAGAGGAAAGGACAGGAAAATCTCAAGAATGATTTGGTCAGACGTATTAAAATGTTAGAATACTGTTTACGTCAAGAGAGAGCTAAATATCATAAACTCAAGTTTGGTTGCGATCCACCAAATATGGGCGCACCTAATGATGAACTCAAAGAACTTAATTCTGATTTAGAAGAGTCTTTGATGAGCGATTCGGGCGGTCAGACGGCTGTCAATTGGAAACAGGTATTCAAGCAATTTTTCAATTTTTTTATTGTATAGATTTTTTTGCCTTAAATAATTTGTTTATCGATTTTTTCTTTGCGTTTTCAAAACTATTAATTAAGTTTATGTTTTATTTTAAAAACTTTTTCCCCCAATTTTTATCAATCGATTCATTAATGAAAACTATATTTAACTGATAGTATTTTTTATATTAATGCTAAACTTGATTTAAAGGATATGTTTTATTAGTTGAGTTCAATTTTTATATTAGTTTATTATCTTTGAATTATAGGGCAGACAGTTATTGAGACAGTATTTGCAAGAAATCGGTTATACGGACACAATAATCGATGTTCGATCAAATCGTGTTCGCTCACTATTAGGGCTGAACACAAATCCTAGTTTAGAAGAGCCACAGACTGGCGATGCAGTTAAAACAGTTCCACAACATCAGCAAAAGCATCCGCGAAGAACTGGCACTTCACCGGCCGGTTCAATGGTGACCGACGCAGAGGCGAGTGTTTTGGCTACTTTTGAATTTCTAAACGAACAAAGAGATGCTCGAGCTAATGATGAAGATGCAGATGAAGATGAAGACGAAGAAGAGAATTGTGAAGACATTGATAGTAATCGAGGCGCCGGTCCTTATGCTATAGACTCGGAAACTGAAGAGGTTTTGGCGGAGTTTGACTTTTTATCAACTCATGCGAATGGAGATCAAAAAGATGGCACCCCTTGGGGTAGACCAGGTATTAGTTTGACTTGTTTTTTAATTTTCCAATTAATTAATTGTTTTTTGATTAATTTTGAACTTAAGGCTCAGCTAAAGATGTTGTTGATATTGGAGAGTTGGCGGCTCTAACAGTTGCCAACGAATCACTTGATTTAAATGGTTCTAATGCTAGCTCTACGATGAGCACTGAATTTAGGAAAACATGGAATCCTAAATATATTTTGAAGTGAGATATCCTCAACTTATTAAGCCTTTTATTACATCGACATTATTATATATCTTTCAATTTAAACATTCATTTTATTGCATCACTTTTATCATTGATTTTATCACTTATTGAGATATCAAATCTAATTCTTATTCTTTATTTTATTATTTAATTGCGTTTAAAGATCGCATTTTGATTGTGTTCGATGTCTGCGATTCCACGCAACAGAACCACTATTGATAACATGCTCTGAAGACGAAACACTTAAGCTGTGGAACTTAAACAAAACCCAACAGTCAAATAAAGGTATTCAGTATAAATGATTATTAAGTGATCGATCAAACAATAACCTGTTTATAACTCAAATGAAGCCAAACAACAGCAGCCAACGGGTCCCACAAGTGGCACAACCTTTGACTTAGAACCAGTCTATACATTTAGAGGTCACACATCACGAGTGCTGTCATTAGCAGTTAATAATAACACAATATATTCTGGTGCACAAAACGGGCAATTAATGATTTGGTCGATTCCATCAAACATAGCAAACATCGATCCGTATGACGCGTACGACTCAACTCTACAAATATGTCAAATCGAAGCGCATACAAATGCGATTTGGTCTTTGGTTGCAATCACATCAGCCGCTAGTTCTTCGCCTTTACTGTGTTCCGCAGCTGCCGATCAAACTATTAAAATATGGGACACAACTAGAATTCATTGCCTGAAAACGATTACATTAGAAGGTATTGGAAATGAAAGATTGAATGTGCGAAAAATGTGTTGACATATTAACTTATTTGTAGGCACAACACGTCCAACAAGTTTGGCAGTTATAGCTCCACATAATAACAATACAGAAACTAATTCTCCATCACTGCTGGCGGCTTCATTTACAGACGGATCAATTGCAGTTTATGATATTGAAGCCAGTTCTTCATCCAGTCCAGTGCTCACCTTCGAACAGGGGGCCCCGGGGAGGGTCAATGCCATTGCTGTTCACCCAACAATGCCTGTTATTGTTAGTGCTCATGAAGACAGACAAATCAAATTATGGGATCTTAATAGCGGTCAGTCATTCACTTCTCATTCTGTTTAATATTCAACTTGAATTGAGATCTTTATAAGTCTTCTCTACTTTTCTTTATGTAAAAACAGGTAAATGTCTTCACGCAATGGTTGCACATCTCGACGAAGTAACATGTCTAGCCTGTGATCCAAACGGACTTTATTTATTAAGTGGAAGTGAGTCCAAACATTTTTTTCATTCATTCATCATTTATAGTAAAGATTTAGAGATCAAGAGTTGAGTGATTCTTGAATAACTTGACGCATAACTTGCTTTTGCCTCAAGGTTTAGAGTCTTAGAGTATAAGCTCAACAGATAAGCATTTGATTCGCAATAAATTTGATAAAATAATAAGAAATTGAAATTTAGATTATTTCTCGTATAACTTATTACTTGACTATTTTGCAGGTCATGACTGTAGTGTTAGACTTTGGAATTTTGATAATAGAACTTGTGTTCAAGAGATAACATCACATCGAAAAAAGTTTGACGAAGCGATCTTTGATGTGACGTTTCATCCGAGCAAACCTTACTTTGCAAGCGGTGGTGCAGACGCTTTGGCTAAAGTATTTGTATAAAGATTTCCAACAAAAAACTCAATTATTGAACTAAAACAACAATAGTTACAAATAATTGAATCGTTGAATCAATTAATTGTTTTTCAAAACATAATTAATGTATCATTAATTAAGTTCAATATATTGACAACATTTAGGGAAACGAAACATTTCTTTTTTATTTATAGAAAACGTTTTCTTTTTTTCTTAAAAGAATATCATTTATTTTATACCCGTATAATAATAATAATTTATTTGTAATTTAGGAGAATTAATCAAATTGTTTGTTTGTTTTTCTGATGAAAATACTTTTTTGAGATTATATACTCGTTCTCTATACAGTTGTAACTAATTTTTACGTTTAGATATGACTTATAGTGGAAGGCATTAACAAAACTCTTCATTTACTTCAATTCACTGATTATTATTCATTCAAACAATGTTTAGATGCAAAACAATTCCAAAACTATTATCTAATCAATTATTAATTTATATTTCATGTTAAACAAGTTTCCTATTAACTGACCTCAAGTTGTTTTTAAATAGAGAAAAGTATAATTTGTAACAAAACAAGAATTACTAAACATTTAGACAATTATCTAATCAATTATGAGTTTATGTTCAGTTTGAGAAAATTTCATAATAGTTTCAATTGATTTGCATCTCTTCATCAGTTCTTAAGTTATTTTAAACTTAGTATTTATTAATAAAAAGTGGATCTAAAAGTTTAGAAGACATCCAATTATTTCACTTCAACACAATTAGTCTTTTTTTTTAATGTTATCAAAAATAATTCAATATATTTTTCATTTCATGTGTTCTATAATCTAAGAGCAAAACTTTACAAAAAGCCAATAAAAACACTTATTTCTATTGATCTTTTTAATTGATCGCAATTTGAATTTTTTCTAAAGTTAAATTCAATCACTAAACAGTTATTAAGTTTAGTATTGGATAGTATTAATTAGTTTTTCTTTCAAAAG
>JAQFZT010001676.1:0-14151 GCA_034696325.1 Camisiidae sp.
ATTTTTAAAAGAAGAGTTTGATTTATTTTGTGAAAGAGAGTAAACTAAAAACTTAGGCCTTTGTGGCTGACAATATACATTACAATATTATTAATATTTTAATTTCTAAAATTAGTTTCTGCAGAATAAAGTGCATAACAAATATAATCATTCATCGATTCTATCGTTTACTTTAATTCGTAATGGAAAAAATCATCTGTAAATACTCTGTTATATGCTCTGAAAGCCGGACAACAATTATGTTTAATTATATAAAGGGTAGGAAATTTCACATAAATTTACGAAAAATGTATGAAAAAGTGTTAAATTATGTGAAAATTTGATTTATCAAAATTATTATTTGTACATCTTCTTCAGTTTGAATGACATTAAGCTCCTAATCGTAATATATAATTCATTGTTTACGAATTGGAAAATACCTTGAAAAAGTGATTGTAGTAAGAAATGAATAAAACTTTGTTTAGAGGAGAGAATTATAATAGTATTCATTTCTATGTTTCTTAAGTTTATTATCGATTTGTTGGTCATCCAGTGTGGAGAAAGGGTACAATTCAAAGCTTGCAAATGTTTGATGTTTGATGTTTGATGTTTGAGGTTCAGGTCAATGTTTTGCGGGTGTTATTTTAGGTTAGGTCAGTCTGCTTTGAAACTATACCCGCCCAACTTTTAATTAAATAATATAAGAAAATTCGCTTATTAATTCAATTCTCATATCAAATTTTATATACTCTTATACTCATATCGAACGATAGAAGTGGCCGTCTTTATGCGCCACCTACAAAACAGAGAGTAGTTATTAGGTTTATAGAGATTATTTTTACGCCTTCTGTCACTAAATGACAATTAATTCAAAATTTTTTATGTTGTTTTAGCTAAACCTTTAGTTATAAATGTGGAGATGTTCGTGTCCTTTCTTTTGCTGAGAATTGGATTTGTATAAAATAGGCTTCAAGTTTTCAAATGTTAACTCATCGTTCGATACGATTATATTTTCAAACATAAAGTAAGTCATCGATTTTGCTAACACGAATGAACTCACTTAAAAAATCGAGGACTTACTGTATCTGTATTGCTTATTTAAAGCATTTTAATTAGAAAATTTAATGGAAAGAAAATTAGTGGAAAATTTTTGCGGAAAATTAAATCCATTGCCCAAAAATTAGTTTAGACAGAATGTGCTGCATAGCAAAAAATAAACTTTTCAATTTTATTATCATTATTTAGAGGAAGACATTCATTTAGCATAAATAACAGACAAATCAAACAAATATTAATTTTTAGTGTAAATTAAGAAACAAAGAATCTGAAACATATTGTATTTATGCTGTTCTAAACATTAATTTTAATGTCAATTAATTCTTATTATAAATCAACGTATACTTGCAAGTGTAGCCTTAGCTTTTAAAATAAAATTTTAAAAATATATTAACTGTAATATAGATATTCCGAAAACTTGTGACTATTTTTCATCGGAAAAATTGTATTACAGTTAACACATTTTTAAAATTTGATTTTAAAACTAAGGTTACTCTTGCAAGTCTACACTGAAGTAGTCAATTTTTCATTGTCAATATTATTTCCCATCTCAATATTTATCTGCTGATCAGACCTTTTATTTTCATGATCTATCAAATAGACATAATAAAAGATAAGCAAACAGTTCCATAGGTGTAAAACCCTGTTAGCAAGAACTTCATCGATAAATAATAATTCAATGACTACTCCGATTGCTGTGATTATAGCCACAGTCATATTGATGTTGAGACTCTCTATGAAAGCTCCATAAATAAAGAACAATAAAATCAATAGAAGTATAATCCCGAATATAATAAATCCTTTTCCAACTATATGTAAAAATTAAACAACAATAAAAAAATTAATTTTAAGATATTTATATCAATAATTTTTAAATGTAATACATGAGTTATTAATATATAGTTAACAATAATATCAATACAAACCAAATTTATCCTTTGAATTTTCATAACTTTCTGAAAAATCTTTAACTTCTCTTGTGAAAGATTCATCAATTTTGTCAAGATGAATAAAGCCAAAAATAATAAAAGCAAATGCTACTAGTGAATCTAACGAATAAGTGATTATTACTAAATATTTAACGACACGAAATTTTAAACTTCTCTTTTCCGTCATATTTAATACTTTAGGTCTCGAATCAGCAACTGATTCGGCGCTTAAAATACTCGACGAAATTTATCGATTTTCTTGTAATGCAAATATTAAAATATTCTCTGATGTACAATTGATTTATTAGTTTTGAAGAATCAAAAGACATATACTATTGTGCATAACACGTTTTTTAATTATGCCTCTTGTTCTCATTCATCACATTCATCAAAAATCATGTTTAAATAAATCATACATTTAAGTGTTTACTAATCTAATGATATGTCAAAGCCAAATGTTTGAGGCTTAATGATTAAAGACTACCTATCACTCGGAAACTTATATTACAGTTAACACTTTTTTAAAGTTTCATTATAGAGCTAATGCTCCTTTTGCATTCACAGGTTGAATATGCTCAAATTTTTCTCCCTTCTATCCCTAATATGATATTTTGATGCGATTTAAACTCAATACAGAGAAACCTTTATAAAGTCACACAGTTGAGACCTGAAAAATTTTCATGTGACTTTATAGGTTGTGACTTTATGGGGTAAAGTTTTTCTCAAAGATTTTTATTTGCATAATTTTCGATACTTAATAATGCCAATTAATGACTTAAGTTACTTCAAACATGAATATAATAAAACATTAGTCAAAATTATTACTTTTAAAATAAATCTAAGCATATTTTCTGTTTTTGAGGTTATATTTTTCACATATTGTATTTAATATTCATATGCAAAAGTTTGAAAATGACCAAAAATTGTGAAATCAATTGAGTATACTTTTTATAACGAATTAATATACGGCACGAGATTAATAACAATGCTTGATATGAGACATAAGGAAAACTTTTAAAATTCTGTAATTTTGAACAATAGCAATTACCAAGTGTTCGGTCAATCCACCCATAGCTGTACATTAGTTTACCAAATTTTTAGAAATCTTTACTCCATCTTCAATAGACGCAACTCCATCTCCATTAGATTTAACTCCATCTCCACAAGAGTCTACTCTATCTCCACTACTAAATGAATTTTAAACTTCATCTCCACTCAGTTTTTACACTCCATTCCAATGGAGATGGAGTTGACCTTGGAAACTCTACTGTACATCTACAAACTCCTAAAGGGTGTTCATTAATCTGGTTGTGCTCATATGAGTTTTTTTCGCTAAATGTTCTGTTGAGTCAACTCCATTACATGATTAACTTTGAAATATAAAATATAATTTAAAGAATGAAAATATTGAATGTCAAAATGTTTAGAGAGCTGCTGAGATTTAAGCACTTGCAATCAAATAATTGAATCATAACGCTTAATTTCTTGCGTTAAGCTTTAATCTCAAGGTTGAGCAGGTATTCATCTGAAAGCACAATCTTTAAAGTTAATGCTCACATTCTTCACATATTTCCTTTGAGTTTATACTTTTCATAGCAATCCCTTTTATTTGAATTTTGTGCAAACGATCAATTGATTAAAACATATTGCTAATATTATTTAAATTTTTGTTTTGTAATTAAACTTTTTTATTGTATACAACTGACATTTTATGGTTTTGCAACTCATATGAGCACAACCAGGTTAATAAACACACTTTACATACAAACTTATTGGCATAATATACTATATAGTTTTAACATTAACTTTATTTCATTCAATATAATAACATCAGTAGCAAAAGTACAAATATTAGTAGTTATTCAAGTTTTAAAGCACATAATTTTATTTAATAATTGCATTTTTTTGTTCGTGTTAATCAATAGGAATTCACTTGTGATTTCAGTTTCATTCTGATTAACACCAGCAAAAAAGTGCAATTATTTATCTTTAAAAATATTAAACTATTCGAAAGGCAATAAGGATTAGTTAGGTGATTATAATTAACAACCTCAATATATCACCGTAAAAATTTGCACTTGAGCTTCAACTTGAAAGCGAGATAAAATACCCAAAAATGAATTCAATAACCAATTATTTCATCTTCATAATGCTTCATTTTCTAAAAAAGCATTTTTGTTAACGTTGGCAATCAAAGAATTTTCGTGTTAAAATAAAATAATATTATCTTAATTCTCTTTTACTGCTAACGATCTACAGCAATGAACATTTTTTACTATTTTTACTATTATTACGTTCTTTATATCGCTTGAAGTGATTCTCAAGTTCAAGTTTCAGTTCGTTTCTGTAGATCTCAAAATATTCACTACAGCCAAGTTTTCTAATGTCGTCAAAAATGCCTAACGCTTCCGTCGAATAAGTGATATGCTTATTTTTCAATTTTGATTTGTATTTATGCTTTAACAATAAGTCATCCATTTTAGTCGTATAATAGTTCAGAGCTTCATTTTTTGCGAATAACATACTAAGTTTTGAATTTAAAGCAGTGAGAGATTCTACTTTAGGCATATCTCCTTTAGAAAACTGGTTGAAATATAAAATAATATATTCACAAAGATCCTTTCCTGTTATTTCTTTCCCTCCTATGCGTTTTATAACAAGGTTTTCAGGTTTAAGTAGTGCAGTAACCAGTTCTTTAACATCTTCAATAAATACTTGACGCATATGATGCAATGATCCGTTAAAATTATTATTCTCAGTCATCTCGAATCCGGGATAATGCATTAGAAAACATTCTATAGGTGAAAAACAGGATCTAATATTTTTCCTTATTCTAATCATTTCAGGTGTTTGTCCATCTCTTATTTCCATTTTTCTATTGAAAAGCGTTTTTCCAGCTTCATATCCAAAATGTACTTCATCTGTTGGATCCCAGTCTCGAATTAAAAATGTTAATTTCTGAAATGGTCTTTCTTTTGGATGATCTTTGAGAACTGCAAGACCATAGTCTAAGAATAATCCCAAGTCTTCTAAATCACTCTCTTGTATGTTATTTTTCTGATTAATTACTGTTTTTATGAGAAAAAGTTATTATAAATTTTAAGAATGACACATTCTATCCAACCTTGAATTGATGAAACCAAGACTGAAAGAGCAAATAGCTGAACACAATCTTGAAGAGAAGATTCATGATCTTTAGCTCCTTGAGAATCAATCAGAATCACAGCTACATTTCTGCCATTTGGAAGCTTTTTAATAAAAGGTTCTGACCTTTGAAAAAAAAATTTTAATACTTAATATTACTTTTCTATGCATTTAAACTTTTATTAATGAATTACCACATTAACCAACCAGTAGTCTCGCGTTCTATTCCTTTACGCCATGAAAATCCTTCTGTATGTGAGACATCGCGAATCCAATTCTCTTCATTTGTAGATTTTAAGTATTGGAGGAAAAAGTTCAGCATAAATGACTTGCCTAAACAATGTTAAAATATAAAATCTTTTTAAAAAGTTTATATTGAATAATAATCTTTGAACAATAAACTTTTATTTATGTGGCTTCACTAGGGTGACCTCGAAACGGGACAAAAAATATCAAAGGGGTACCCTTAAATTTTTTTGGACTTAAACTTTCACTTTAGTTAGTTTTTAGTCACATTACAAATATGAAGGTGAAAAACAATACATTCTAATATTAAAATTATTAATTATGCTTAATTTTTAAAGTACATTTTTTGTTAGAAATGGCTGCTTGGTTATTCTTAAATTCTCTACATTTCATTGTATAGCTAATAGTTATACTAATTTATGCTTCAACTATATCTATAATCATTCTGTTTCTATCATCAAATGTTACATACATTATCACAAATTTTTGAAAAATTAATTTCTTCAGTAGAACAAAATCAAAATTTAGATATTACTCTAAATAATAAGTCATTAGAAAGAAATACTTGTTAATCCTACGATAAGTTGATGTAGAGAAGATTGATTTTAGCACTTAAAGTTTTTTACCACAAATGTTCCAAAAGATCAAACTTTGTTTCCTAATCTCTTAGCATTTGCAAAATAAATTCAATTTTCGAAATTTTGTGAAATATTTGCAAACATAACTTTTTCTAAATAAAAGTTTAAAAAACGGGACAATCAAGTGTCCCGTTGTAAGTTTTTGTTATGACGGGACTTTTGTCTCTCATCTTTCAAAAAGCGGGACAGTCCCATCAAAAACGGGACGGGTGGTCAGCCTAGACTGCACTTAATAGTAGTATAAAATTCAATACCAAGAATCAAACTCAACATCTGAAGTGTCAGTTTGAATAAATCAATGGTTTATTTTCTTTTCTAAAATCTTATTTTATTACCTTTTCGAAAATCCCCTACAATAGACACCACAACCAAAGGAAGATTTTTAATACTATTTTTTAACAAAATAGATTTTAATCCATCAGTATTTAATTCCATACTTCTATCATTTTGCAGACTAACTATTTGAATTGCTTTATCACACATTGTTATGTAAATTTATTATACGTTTATTCTCATCAAATATTTAGCAATATTCCATCAATTAGTTTTTGTAAATTAATTTATAAACATAAATTTTATCATAGAATGAAGAGAAATAAATACGTCAGTTTCTATTACATGCTATGGGTATATAAGACTGCAGACAATCTTATCGATTGTCTCCACAGTCAGCCACTACATATCTACAGCCTCTTTATATCTTGTATTTATTATGAATAGAGTTATGCTATGTTATAAAACAAGATACACATGATTTATTTAATATGTATAGTTGGTCCAGGAAAGACATGCAGAGATCTCGGATAATCCAGTGATAAATTTTACTGAAACATGAGGGAAAACTTAAAAATTGGAATGTCAATGAGTAATAGTATTGAATAGTAGTAATGAGTATTAGCATTGAGTAGTGGTTATGAGTTGTCAAACACTTATGAATCCGCATCACTTCTGGAATGATGGGTACATTTCTTTCTTAGACTAACTGTACGATATTGAGAACACACAGACTTCACTGTCAAAAGGGTTTATAAGTTAATTTTATTGTAAAATTTGACTCAAATTTATGTCATTAATTCTTAATGTTCTCACAGCTAAATTAGTAGAGATAAAAATTACAGATAAACCTCTTCAAAGTCATCTCTCATAAACTCATTAACTTTTGTATTAATTTTGTTTTGTAAAGTAATATTTTTGTAATTTTCAAACTTTTTATAATGGGTTAAAAAAGATGCAAAAACTTTTTTCATAAAAAAATAAACAAAAATTTCAAAATGCAAATAAAATTGTGTGAAAAATGTAAAAAACTCTGACTTTGACCTGTGACCCCCATGAAGACTACAAAAAAATCTTAAGTGCTAACTCTTCAAAAATTTATTGTGTGAAAACAACTATGATTTTTGAAAAAAATTTTCACTGAAAAATCGTTTTTCAATATGAGTTTCATGAAAAAAAATTTTGAGAAGTGAAATATGAGTATTACAGAAATAATGTTCAAATGAACTTTTGAAAATTTTTTTGAATACGGCACACATCTTCGCACCGCTTTTTTAAAATCCCGTAATGAATAGAAAAAGAAACTCAATAATGACTTTGATCTTTGACATTTAGAAAAGATATCAAAATTCTTAAAAATTTATTGTGTGAAAACCGTAACGAATTTTGAAAAAGCAATTTCATCAAAAAATTGAATTTAAATAAGACTTCAATATTAAAAAAATTTATAAAATTGTTTTATTATTACAGAAATTAAGGTGAAAATATAGTTTTAAATTTTTAAAAAATATGGCGCCCATTTTCATAGCTAAATTTTAAAATTGCATGTTAAAGTGAAGAAAAAACTCCATAATCTAGAAGAATAAAATTTTGCTTCGAGTATATAAAAATGCAAAAAACAAAATAAAATGGAAATTTTAGTGAACTCCAGCAATTTAAGGGTCTTATATTATCAATTATAGTATCATTGGACTTGGAATGATGAGTAGAGTATATTTAATGGAATTAACGGTAATTCCGGTAGTCGGTCAGACCCGTCGGAAGTTGGCCAGTAGTGGCCACAATCTGGTCAAGTGTGTTATAATTAATTCATAATACACGTTATTTCTTCAAAAATAATCTTTTAATTTACACTTTCCAAAAAATTTAAATGCGTTATTTTAACTAATTTAATCCGATTTATTACTCAATAATTTTGTAAATTTTTCAGTGTGTCACAAAGGATTTGCAGCATTGAGCACCGGAGCTCTTTTGATCAAATTTTTTACGCCATATGCAAACATGCAAATTTTTTAAATACCAAGTTGTAAATTTATATAGGTTTCTCTGTATTAGTTTTTGTTGTCGTTGAAGCAATTCATTCAAAGAAAACTTGCATAGCATCAAAGTTGTGAGTTGTGATTCTTTCTAAATTAAGATTTATTGTAAAAGATTGAGCTAAAATTATGATTAATCCTTGAAGAGACACAAATATTAATGTGAAAGTACAGGGTTTTAAATTACTAAACAAACTTTTTTTAATAGAATTTATCATGCATTAAAACTTTAGAATATGTTGCTTGTAATAACTTAGAACAAAACAATACACAGTCCTTCTATTTTAGATCAAAATCGTTCATATAGTAATTTATAAGATTCAGTTATTCAATAGTAAATAGAGTTTAATTTTCTCACAAGAAGTGTTTTAAATTTTCATCTTTAATTTAGATAATATAATCTTTTCTTAATTAAAACACTGACAACAGAGACATTTTTTGAGTGAACATTTTTTTCTTTTTTTACTATCATTACATTCAGTATAACGCTTGAAGTGATTCTCGAGTTCTTGTTTGAGTTCGTTTCTAGAAATCCCAAAATATTCATCACAACCAAATTTTCTGATATTGTCAAAAATAGTTAACGCTTCTGCCGAATGATGATTATGTTTATTTTTAAGATTAGACAAGAAACTTTTATTTAACACCAGTTCATCCATTTTATTGGTATAGTGATTCAGAGCTTCGTTTTTTGCAAACAAGATGCTAGATTTCGAATTTAAAGTATTAATTGATTCTACTTTAGGCATATCTCCTTTGGAAAACTGGTCGAAATACAAAATAATATAATCATAAAGATTCTTTCCTGTTATTTCTTTGCCACCTATACGCTTTATAACAAGGTTTTCAGGTTTAAGTAGTGAAGTAACCAGTTCTTTAACATCTTCAATAAATTCTTGGCGCATATCTTGCAAAGAACCCATAAAATTTTCATTTTCAGTCATTGCTACCCCAGGATAATGCATTAAAAAACACTCTATTGGTGAGAAACAGGATCTAATATCTTTCCTTATTCTCAACATTTCAGGTGACTGTCCATCTCTTATTTCCATTTTCTTACTGAAAAGTATATTCCCAGCTTCATATCCGAAATTTACTCCATCTGTTGGATCCCAGTCTCGAATTAAAAATGTCAATTTCTGAAAAGGTCTTTCTTTTGGACGATCTTTGAGAACTGCAAGGCCATAGTCTAAGAATAATACCAAGTCTTCTAAATCACTCTCTTGTATGTTATTTTTCTGGTTAATAACTATGTTTTTGAGAAAAATTTTTACTAAATTCAAAAAATGACACATTCTTTCCAACCTTGTATTGATGAAACTAAGAATGAAAGAGCAAATAGCTGTACACAATCTTGAAGAGAAGATTCATGATCTTTAGCTCCTTGAGAATCAATCAGAATCACAGCTACATTTCTGCCATTTGGAAGCTTTTTAATAAAAGGTTCTGGCCTTGAATAAAAATAAATTTGATACTTAATAAAGATTCTTTTTCATTCAATCTTCTATCAATGAATTACCACATTAACCAACCAGTGGTCTCGCGTTCTATTCCTTTACGCCAAGAAAATCCATCAGTTTGTGATACATCGCGCATCCAATTCTCTTCATTTGAAGATTGTAAGTATTGAAGGAAAAAGTTCAGCATAAATGATTTTCCTAAAAAATATTATGATATAAAATATATTTTTAAAATTTATGTTGAATAACTGTTAATTTTTATACATTAGTTTGAATTATGTGACTTTATTGAATAATAAAAAAAATTCTATATCAAGAATTGAAACCTTCTAAATGAGCTTCTATTTTAATAAGATTATAATTTGAGTTCATTAAAGAACTATTTAATTGAAAAAATCTTTATATATTACCTTTTCGGAAATCACCTACCATTGAAATGATAATCAAAGGAAGATTTTTTATACTATTTTGCAATAAAATAGACTTCAATCCTTTTATATTTAGTTCTAAACTTCTATCATTTTGTATGCTAACTATTTGAATTGGTTTGAATTTATCACACATTGTTATTTGAAACTATTATCAGGTTATTTTGCAGGATATTTGAAAAATTTTATGAAAAAGATTTTGCTAATCATTGAATTTAAATTTAATTAAAGGATGATGAGATATACACCCGGTTTGAATGCATTGATAGATATAAGGAGTATGTCTATAAATATTAGAGTTGGGAAATAGTTTTGTGACTTAGAAAAATAAACATAAGACAAAAGTTTTAAATATATGACTGCTAACAAATTAAAGCGGAATATCACTCAATGCATGAAAACGAGAAAAATGCAGTCAAAGTAATGCTTTACTAATAACTTTCATACTCAATAAGTTTTGATTCTCCAATATCTCTAAGTTTTTCCATTGTTTATACCCTAAATATTTAAATATATATTAAACATGATTAAAAAATAAATGGGTTCCGAAATGGGTTCTAAAAAGATGTCCCGTTTTAATTGTTGCCAGTCATATGTCTGGCTATTAAACACACGTTTAAAATTATATTAACTTCATATAAGCACTATTTGATGTATAAATAGATATGAATGTCTATGTTTATATAATTAAAGGTTAAAATTGCATTTTCGTGGAAACTTAAGCACTCATTTTACAGTTGAATAAATAATATTAAAGTGAAATTTTCTGCTTGACAGGCTATGTGACCGAAAATACATTAATGACACACTGTGTTTAAATGATTCAGATTATTACATAGTTAAGGATGTTATCTTTAAATATTCTTCAAGCGCTTCATTCAAAATTTTTCAATTGCTGTTCCATTTTTGAATTTTATTTCACGAAATTTTATTCATTATAAAATATAAAGTTGTATTTCCTTGTATCTTGATTTCAATAGCTTATATTATAGTTATATTACTTAATTGAATAATAACTTTTATGGCAATGAAACTCTTAGCAGCGAAATCTATGATTTGTTTTATAAACAATGAGTTATTATTTAAAGCAAGACTTAATTCTCTTTGCTTAAGTAGTCATTCAAAAACACCCATTAAATACTATTTTGCACAAAAGTACTACTCCTTACAAAATATTTTTGTTTCAAAAAACTATGCTTTACAGGAAAGAAAATCTGTCTAAAAACCTATGTCTCGGGAGTTTAATATAACAAGCGCATTAAATTATTAGCTAATTGTCATGCTATTCAATATTTATTAATATTAACTTATATTTTGAAACATACATTTTTGAGTTTAATTCTTAACATTCCTAAATACTTGGAATACCATTTCATGATAAATAAAAATTTATTTCATTTCCTTCTCAAATACTCTGTATGTGAATTCAGCTGATGATAAAATTCAAAATTCTAGTGCTATTTAAAATTTCAAGAGAAGTTTGATGTCGAATTAGATTACATAAAATGTTTTATTGACAGATAAATAATCTTAGGTAAGGGGAAAAAGATAAGTTAAGTGATTAAAAAATTTCAACTCTGAACAATTTTACTTTAAATTTAACTTTCAAGTGACATAAAAGCACTCAAAGATGAATTAACTGTATTTTATTATAATAGTGTTTAATTTTCTCACAGAAGCTGTTTTATTAATAATCCAAAACAATGGTTTTTCATTTAAAAATTGAATGATATAATCTTCATTATCAGTAACAGCAACAAAATCTTTTTCTTTTTTTACTCTCATTCAATTCTGTATAGCGCTTGAAGTGATCATTGAGTTCCTGTTTGAGTTCTTTTTTGTGAATCTCAAAATATTCATGACAACCAAGTTTTCTTATATTATCAAAAAGCCTCAACGCTTCTGCCGAATGAAAATTATGCTTATCCTTAAGTTTTGATACGAAATTGGGAACCGAAGTTAAATAATCCATTTCACCCGTATAGTGGTTCAGAGCTTCATCTTTCGCTTTTAATATGCTTAGTTTGGAATTCAAAGCAGTAATCGATTCAACGTTAGGCATATTTCCGTTAGAAAACTGATTGAAATACAAAACTATATATTCAAATAGATCTTTTCCAGTTATTGGTTTCCCACCTATCTGTTTAACAACTAGGTTATTAGGTTTAAGTAATGAAGAAACAAGTTCTTTAATATCCGCAATAAATTTTGGGCGCATATCTTGCAATAAACCTGTAAAATTCTCATTTTCAGTCATATTTAATCCAGGGTGATGCATTAAAAAACATTCTATAGTTGAGAAGCAAGATTTGATATTTTTCCTTATTCTAAGCATTTCAGGTGTCTGTCCATCTCTTATTTCCATTGTTCGATTGAAAAGCATTTTTCCAGCTTCAAAACCAAAACCTACTCCATCTGATGGATCCCAATCTCGGATTAAAAATGTTAATTTCTGTAAAGGCCTTTCTTTTGGATGATCTTTGAGAACAGCAAGACCATAGTCTAAGAATAAGCATAAGTCATCTAAATCGCTCTCTTTTATGTTATTTTTCTGGTTAATAACTATTATGTATGAAAGAAATTAATATTTTTTTTTTAAAAATGTCACATTTTATTACTACCTTGTATTGATGAAACTAAGAATGAAAGAGCGAATAACTGAACACATTCTTGAATAGAAGATTCATGATCTTTAGCTCCTTGAGAATCTATCAATATAATAGCCATTTTTGTTCCATTTGGATGCTTTTTAATGAACGGCTCAGGCCTTGAACACAAAAATCTTAAGACAATAAAACTTTATTTTCATTTAGTCTTTTTCTGAGGAGTACCACATCAACCAACCAGTGGTCTCGCGTTCTATTCCTCTACGCCAAGGAAATCCTTCAGTTTGTGAGACATCTTGTATCCAATTCTCTTCATTTGTAGATTGTAAGTATTGAAGGAAAAAGTTCAGCATAAATGACTTTCCTAAACAATGTTAAAATATAAAATGAAATAAAAAGTCCTAAATAAAAGCTTTAGTATATAAACTCTGTTTCAAATCAAACGAATAAAAATCTTAATTTATTACCATTTCTGAAATCCCCTACAATTGACACGACAACCACAGGAAGATTTTTTATACTTTTTTTCATCAAAATTGATTTTAAACCATTAATATTAATTTCCAAACTTCTTTCATTCTGTAGGCTTATAATTTGAATGGGTCTAGTATTCATCACTATTTAAAATTATTATACGTTCATTTTCACAAAGCATTTAAACAATTGTTTATAAAGATTAAATGGATTCATAAATAATAAATTTTTAATAGAATGGAGAGTCAATTGTATTGTTTTTTGCATGATATGGCTATTTAAGACTGCTTGAAATTTTGTCCTCGTCATCCAAGCATGCAATGCAATTACTGTTGCCAATCAAAAAACATTTAAAATGTCACGTATTTACTTACTTTGTTTAATGCACTGCAACACATTAGTCTAGAGATGAATAGTTTTTTGTATCTATAAAGTATGTGTAAATTAATTTTTCATTATTATCATACTTTAAAATTCATCTCCTCTGTCAAATCTCTTCAACTTTTCCATCAGAGATCTAAGCACTCAATAAATAATTATAATTGATTATTAAAATATTGCTTTTGTTTGACCTATTTTTGTTATGAAAGTTCTTTTTTATCTAATCTAACTAACTTTAGTGAATTATTTAAAACCATTTTTAAATTACTTAATTTTTCGTTACTTTCTGTCTGTACGTCCGTCTATGCCAACTGGGAATTTAATTATTGCCAAAAAAAAACTTTCCAATTTTAACATTATAAAAAAGCTTTGCTGTTGAATAAATTGATAAAAACATGAATTACAGGCTTCATTCAAATCCCAAATATATTGACTGCTTATTGTTTTAACGTGTTATGATATTGACGAGTGAGTCAATCTTGTTTTATTTAATGACAATAT
>JAQFZT010001677.1:0-14144 GCA_034696325.1 Camisiidae sp.
CAATAAATAGTAAAACATTTGACTCTTTTTTCACAAGACATTAGATAATATAGGATACACTTCGAAATGTCTGAATTCAAAATATCTAAAACATGTTTTAATACCCCCAAAACTGACTTCAGCTCTTTAAGCAATAATGTGAAGTAAAATCTAAATGAGAACAATGTTGACACACTATTTTCGCTACATGTTTAATGATCTTAGTGTTTGTAAGTATGTAAGAATATAGCGACATTAGTGTGTAAACTGTAAAATGTGTGAACATTGTTCTCATTTAGAGATTACTATTGTTACGAAGCAGCGACTCAGTCATTTATTCAATACCAGATTTCCGCATATTTTCTCTTCAATTGTTTTCAAGTTATTATAACTTTTTGTAAATTAATATGTAATGAAAATCATGTGATAATTTGTTACTTTACTCATAATTTTTATTATGTAAGTACAAATTATTTTTAGTTACGGAGAGTCAACTTCAAGAGATCAAACAGTGAACATCTATTTGGATCCAATTATATATTTTAAAAATAAAATGTTAAAACCCTCCCAAAGCAATAACTCAAACAAAATTGGAGGCGCGTGAGCGGACATGTTAAACTTATTTGACTCGTTTTTTATAAATCGAAATTTTTGTTTTAGTTTATTTTCAAGTTTGAAAAAGGGATTATTATTTTGGGAATTCCTTATTTATTACATTTAAAACATTTAGTTTCTGCCCCAGACTTGGCCAGTGCCGCATTGTTTCCTCAAGACAAACTTCAATTTAAAAGTATAATTAATCTTCATAAAAAATATAACTTTCAAATGTATGATTTTTAAAAAATACCCATAATTACATTTTATTCCTCAGGTTAGGACTTTTCATATCAAATCATTACTGAGTCATTACTGCTTCATGAGCCATGAGTCATGAGCTTCTTATAGTTAGTTAATCTGAATGGAAAAAATTAATTTTCATTATCATTAGTTTCATTCTTTTTTAACTTAACTTTTAATGAACAAATATACGAATGACACAGAAATATCCTTCATATATATCTGTTTTATGGTCTAAGTTGATAAAGAGTTAGATATTGTTCATTAAAATGCTTATATGAGATCTTCCTTAGGCTATTAATGTCCTTCAAGTCTGTTTTTCAATAACTCTTCTATTTGTATATATCTTTTTCCTCACTTCAACTCAAATAAAGAAACTTTTCTCAAAATACGTAATGAGCAAATCAAAGTTACTTTGCATGTATTTTCTCATATCCTATTCCTTTAGCATAAAATAGTATCGCAACTTTTTTTGTATTTATTTTACATTTCAATAAAAAATTTCTTCTTTATATAAAACTCTAATTCTATAAATGTGTTAAACATTATTCAGGTATAATTTATAAAGTACTGCTTTGTGAACACGTTTTGTAAATAAAGTTTACTTAACGAATAAACTGAGAAATAATAATTTATTTATTATTACATGACTCAAAAAATGCAATAGTTATGAAAATATTTTGTTTAACAACTTATTATCAAATTTTAATATAGTGTGCAATTATTTATTGAGTAAATTCTGTAATTTATAGAAAGCTTCATTTTGTATCACAGAATGTATTGATAAAATCTGAGCTGATTTTTGATAACAGATTTTTGAATCGAAATTTCAATCTTGAAATTCATGCTTCGGGAATGCTCTCGAGTAATTCAATAATTGGCACAATAAAAGATTTGGGAACTTTCTGTCCTTTTCTTTTTTGAGGAACTGGTAATTTTTCACATTTATCAGTCTCTTCAGTGTAATCCCCACACGCCATATTCACCGGACCATTGCTTACTTGTTCCGAATTTCTCACTAACATTTGTATATTATCTTCGGTACAGGTGTCCACTTTAGATGCCTTCTCAATGAAACAGTTTTTCATTCTCACGAATTCGCTAAACAGAAAAATCTATGCATATAAATGATTCTTTATATTTTTCTGTTATGAATAGAATAAAAAAAATTCTCGTAATCAACATTAAGAAGAGCTCTCTTTCACTTTAACAGAACTTTTGACTTCACTTATTATTTTACAGTCAGTCTTCGTATGAAATTATATTTTCTTGTTTACTAAATATTTATATAGTAATAGATATTTAATCAGAAATTGAATTGAGTCATATTTAATTTAAAGCTAATTTAAAGCTAAAAATGGATTAATCAATTAGAAAATATTCACGAAATGTAAGGAATATAATTTGAGAGATTGAATAGACTTATTGAAAAATAAAAAGCTAAAAACACAAATCAATGTTAGGTAACATCACAATTAAACTTATTATTTGTTTCATTAATACAAAGAGATTATAAATATTGAAGAATTAGAAACAATAATTTTGAAACTATAACTTTTGAATGTATTTCTACGATTACCTGAAAAAGTTCTGTATAGTTTCTTAAAGTGAAAGAGAGCTTGAATTTTATTTGATATGCAATGATAAGTTTTTTAAGCTCACCAACAGAGCAAAGGTATTTTCATATGGTCTTCAGCATGTTTTATTCCTAGAATGTGATCCATACCACTTTTGGCACACATCTCTATTTCTTTTCTACCTTTATTAATACATTTTCCAGCAGATACAAAATCGATCATCTTCTGGTTCGGTGTTTTCCGACATAACGATCTTCTTTGCTTTTTCATTGAATATATAACTACAGAAATAACACGCTTAATCATACCTTTCATGCATCTTCTATTGAGATCTTCAATAGTACTCATCAGCTCTTTTCTATTTCTAAAATTTTTTCAAAGAATCATAAAAATTATTATTAATTTTTTTTATTCTAAGATATCATTGTAAAGATCATTACTCGCATCTAGTCTGCAGTTCTTCTACCGTTTCAGGAAATTTAACATCTGGATTACCACCGGGTACAACCTTTCCTATTATTCTGTCCACTTCTTTATATGAATTCTTATTACATGATATTTGTCTCTGAGCTTGTCTTTGACAAAACACAACATTCAAAGCTAATATCGTTGTTAAACAAATTAACAAAATTCTAATGGAAAACATGTCTTCAAAATAAATTATATTATACACTAGTTGTAGAATAGCTGACACATTTAGTATTTATATGAAATTTCTATTTAAGTAATCTTTATGTGAAATTCATTGAATCAAACCTTGAAAAAGATGATAATTCACTTTTCAATTAACAATAGTTGGCAAGTTATAGACATGACCAATATTTATTTAACTCATTTCAAGATTTTCAATGTTGAGCTCAGAATTATTGAAGTGCAAAAAGAGCAAAATAAAGCACAACTAAATACCATCAGATAACACACAAATATATAGTGAGATTTATTAGACAAATAATTTAATTGATTCCATGAGGAAAAATAATATTATAAAGAAACATGTTTTGAGTAAACTTTTTTTTAATGTTAATCACTTTTATCTTCAAGAAAAATTTCGTTTTTTAGACTTTCCTTATATTTCATTATATTTTTAGGTCATTGTCTTTGAAGATTTTTGGAATAAATAAATTAGTGTTTTGGTGTTTTGATGTCTCGCATAAATTTAACAAAAGCAATGTTTTTAAAAGAGAATTTTTCTATTAAAATATTTATGACATTTAGTATATGAACAAAAAGTGTTAGTTGTCTTTTCAATAATTGGTAATAATTTATTATCTAAAGCATCATATCATGCATTTGTAAAGCTATGATCACAGAATTTTCTTATGTGTGCATTTAATTCTAGAATAAGAATTGAATAAGAATCTGGATTTTTGCTAAAGTTTCAATAAGATTAATAAAGTCAATGAATGCTCATATTTGTAAAGTCAGTTCTAAAAAATAACGAATCATTTGCACACATCAAAACGTACTAAAATTGTTGAAATAGATTGAGAAATGAAGAAATAACGTAGAGATATGGCAATCTTTTAATAGAGTGACTTCAATATTTGTTATCAATGTCGGATCAGCTCAAGCCTCGAAGGTTTTTCAGGCTTATGTTTTAGGTTAAGCTCAGATAGACTTAGTTTATGAGTCTGTTAGTTACGTGTGCAGGAAAACTGTAAATACTGTTTTATGATAAACTTCATGAAAAATTGAAATTCTAGTATTGATGTCAATATCATTTGAGTCAAATATTTTAAGATGAAATTTGAAACTATATAGAGCTTTGTTCTAAATCTTATGAATCTATGTTCAGTTTTGAGCCTTAATTATTGCACAATTATATTAATATGAATTAAATTGAATGATTCTCATAAATTGATAATTTCAATAAAAGTTTTCAAATTACTGGTTATAAACTTAATCTGCGTAATGAATTTAAATTTGAAACTTTTCCTCAATGCCAACCAGTTAATTGAATTTGAATTATTTTGGTTTAATGTTTGTGATTTCATATTTTAACTCAAATATTTTTAATTACTTTAGCTGAACATCAATATATAATCTAATTAAAGAAAAGCCACTCTAATCAACTTTCAACTTATAATAAAAATGAATAAATAAATCATTTTATTGAGGGAACTTAATCAATGTTTACAGAATAGTTATTGTTTTATAATATACCAGTTAATTCATGCAACAAATATGTGATTATTATAATAAAATGCTTATATAATTATTACTTATCTAGACTTTCAAAGAGTTCAATGACAGGAGTGATGAGTGATTTTGGCCTTTTCTGACCTTTTCTTAGCCGAAGATTAATTCCCTTTAGTTTATTACACTTTTCACCATTTTCTTCGTAGTCATTACAGGCCAACTTCAGTGCGCTTCCACTCAAACCTTCGAAATGACCCAAAAGAGTTTGCTTATGTTTTTCAGTACAAGTACTCTCTCTTGTCATAACATTAATCATACAGTTCTTCACTTTCGAAATTTCACTGAAAAAACCATTATATAAATCAAAATCTGTTTTCTATCAGAGATATATTTAAAATTAATTTTTAAAAAGCATTTTTATAAATAGATTTTGGGTTTAAATAAGACATTATTTTCGAGTTTGTTTTAAAATAAAGTTAGGATTTAAACTATTTTTTATTTATTAAAACTTTCAATAAATACTAAAAGCGTATTAATTAGGTTTTAGCTGTAAAATAGTAGTAAATCCTGAACAAAAACGAATTTTTGTACGCAGTTGAGACCTCAAATTGATGATTACTTAATTCGTATTAAAAATTAATAGCAAAATATACTCAATACTCACCAACAAACTAATGGTATTTTCACATTTTGTTCGGCATTTTTGATGGCAAGAAAATGATCAATACCTCTATTGGCACAATTTTCAATCTGTTTCCGGCCTTTGTTGACGCACTTACCGGCATCTAACAGATCCCTCAATTCAGCTGTTGGTCTTTTACCACAAATGCCTCTGCGCTTCTTCTTTACAGAGAATATGACAATTGATACAACCTCTTTAAAAAGACCTTTCATGCATCGACGGTTCAGATCTTCTAATAATGCCAACGGTTTTTTCAATTGACTTAGAATTTAAAAAATAAAATAATTTAAAAATAGGTTCATATTTTTGAATCTAATAATTAAAGTTATTCTGAATTTTTAATATTTTTCTTAAAATAAAATACGAATCTATTTAAGCACACATTGTTTCTAAATTTGAATGCCAACAAACTAAACACTGGGTTCAAAAAGTTTTTTTAAAAGATCACAAAAATTTCAAAGTGATTACTTGCAATTTTTGCGGGATTCAGCCACTGTTTCAGGGAATTCTACGTTCGGATTTCCGAGTGGGTTAAGCCTCGAGAGAATTCTATCCACTTCATCGTGAGTATTTTGATTGCACGGCAATTGTTTTTGTCCAGATACTAATTTATTCACTACAATCACAGCCAACATAAAAATGAGAGTAAATGTGAAACATTTACTTAACTCCATATTTCTTCAATCGAGAGTACTTTAACAGAAATAATTTAAGGTATTCTTGACGAAATTCAAGATCAACTTTCAAAGACTGACCTTTTATTAATGCATTCCCAACTATTTATAGTGATGAGAAAACTGGAAAATTTTTATCTCCTTTTGATCTAACCGTGAATTTGAATTACGATCAGAATATGAATAATCAATCTTAAGGTCAGCCGTTGGGATAAATGTATGACTTTTCTGAGAACTTCAATAATTCTATATTTCGACTGCAGCGCATATAAGCACCCAAAAAAGTAAAAAAAGTAATAAAATTAATTGACAGCTCCATTACAGCACTGAACTTGTTTTCTACAAATTTAAATTCAAAGTTGGTTTTACTCTCACTTAAAACGTATTTTTCCAGGTTATAAGAAATTTATTTGAAAGGTAGCATATATTCAATGCTGAGACTAGCTGTAACATTATAGACATCTATGGCTTCTTTCAAATGAAAAAATGCTTGTCAACATGGGAAAAACTTTAAAGATTAGCTCAGATTTAGTGAGAAAAACATTCAAAATATTTCAACCCTTCTGTTTGGACCTAAATGTTACGTCAATTCGTCAAAGTTTTAATTAAAAAAATATGTTTATCAGGCCTTTAAAGAGAAATCGCGTTTAACATTTGCACTATTGAGCTGATTCAACTGGTATTTTTCAGTTTAGGAACCACTGTCACAGTGATATAGCTTGAGAATCAGGTTTAAAAAAGATTGCATGTCAGTCAAGAAAGAGCGAATTTTTTTGTTTTCATTATAATTATGCAAAAATTTAAAGTTGTTTTTACTTATGAACTAATAATGTAAGAATAAAATGAAAATATTTTAGTGGATTAGCTGAGTCATCGAAGCAATCGCTCACAAAAATATGCAATCACTCACTAATCCAATTTCAAACTCGACCACAAACTGCTGAAACAAATTCGTCAAAATTAAAACATGGATTCATTGACCGAATGAAATAGTGATTTAAAAAATACTATTTGTTTGCGAAAGAGTTTTGCATTTTAGGTTTGTAATTATCTGAAGCAGACAGTATAAGATGTCATTATCTAAATTTATATGAAATTATTGTCTCAAAGTTTGAAACAATTTAAAAAATAGAAATTTTAAAATTTTATTTCATTTCTAATTGAAAATTAAGGACAAAATTTTTATGTTCTTTCTTTCTAAGTTCAAACTTTGAAAGATCAATCATTAATTTTTAGGAATTATTTTTTCCAATTATTTCTAAGAACAATAAGTAATCACTTTCGATAAAAAGGGAAATTTATTAATGATTTTAATCTTTTTCTCATAACTCACACTAATTTTCAATATTCATTATCTATTAACAAAACAAATTCAATTATCCAAAGACTGAAAGATTATATCTATCACTTCATCTATCTTCTATCTGAAGCCTGAAGAATGATAATAAGCCTATTTATAATTTCTTATCAATCATAACAATCCTTTATGATCTAATGTTAAAACAATTCATATTTTTTTATTAAAAACATTCAGTGAAACTTAGAAAAACTTGAGATTAGACTTATTTTTTATGAGATACGATAATTATTGAACAATTTAATATAAAAACAGAATTTTTGTCCCAAAAATAATTTCCTTTGTTGTGAGATTAGATAACATTAAACTATTTCTAATGTTACTGATAGTGAATATTTTTCTTAATTAACGAGACGTCTATATGTCTATAAATTAGAGGATTATTTTTCTGACAGTTAAGACTCTCGAGTCTCGAACGTGACCTCTCGATCAAGATTGAGAGTCTCAACTCTCAAAGTTTTCAAAGATCATTATTGAAAATTGTGAAATAAATATTCCTATTTGAGTAGAAAATGAAAATTTTCAGAATTATATAACAACCTCTAATGCTTTTTTTAATGGTTTTAATCTCTGGGGTTTTTCCTTTATTTCATAAGAGTGTTAGTTAAGAAGTAATTTTAGTAATAGATCTATACTTTGAAAAGTAATTATGTGACTGATTCTTCTCAAGGTTTGAAAACAAGTGATTGTTTAGTCATATGATCTTTCATTAATATTCATGTGATCATCATTCATTAATGATCATTCATTGAAAAATGTATTGGAGAAGTTGATTATCAAAAACACAGTTAATTCTAATAAAACTCTTAAATATTCATTTGAAATATCCATAAGACTGAAAACCGGGTCGCACCAGTTCATCAACAGTCAGTTGATCGACAGCCATTAAAGTTCGAGTGAAGTGCTCATTAAGATTAGCATTATTAATGTCATCAAAATGGATAATTATTTACTGAAACTAATGCAAGCCATAAATCTATTCAATATATCCGACTATCGAATGGGACTTTGCATCAATTTGTAGTCCTAAACAAATCAAGAGAGTTGTGAATAAAAGTAATAGAATTTATTGTTTATAATAAATTTTACACGTTTTAATGCTTTGAAAATCTTTTCAAAAAGTTTTGCCTCCTATGAAGAAACAAGTGATTGAAATCGAAACTGATTGCAAAGTTAAGAATCAGACAACTTAATTGAATCTATACTAAAAAATTTCGATGCAATACATTTTAAAAATTTAAAAGCAAAATTCGATTAACTTTTAATTTTAGATCCGTTTTGATGACATTAATAATGCTAATCTTAATGAGCACTCCACTCGAACTTTAATGGCTGTCGATGAAACGACCCAGACCCCCTTTCATCAACTATTTAAAGTAGACAAAATAGAATCTATTTGTCAAAATTGACAAATAAGTACTAAAATCAATAAAATATAAAAGTCATTCTATTCATTAGTCAAATATCCTACTAATTATTAAGTATTTGACTCATTAAGTGTGCATATTTCAGCGAAACCCTAATTGTCAATCATTATTTGGCACGAAATCTTTACAGCACTTTAAAACAGACGAACAAATCTTTTAAATAGAAAAATGAAAGTTAGATTGAAAAGAACTGAATTAAAATATAAGTTTCCTAACTTTTTGATCAGAAACAGATATAAAACTTATGCAAACTGTGAAATAACTAATTCGAGATGAACTTGTTCTAAAAAGATATTCACATTGAATATATGAGACTTTAAAATAGATTGAAGCGATAAAAAAAGATAGATTTAGTTTAAAATTCTGTTGAAATTACTTGGAAAGTATCATTAATAAATTTTCAAAAACATCAATAGAATAGACATGTTAATTTTTTCGGGAAAACTTTGATAGAAAATATTGTGAAATATGGAACTTCTCTTTGCAGTTTTTTCAACAGCTTTACATTAAGGTAAGGTTGCCAGATTTTCGAGAGTTTAAATCTGTATAAAATAAGCAAAGGTAGGGACACAGGTATGATTTTTCAGAAAACTTGTAAAATAGCATAGAGGGTACCATGGTACGATTTTTTAGCTACCAATTTCCTTGGGGAGAGTGTACACCAGGCCTTCTCAAACCGCGGCCCGCGGGCCAGATCTGGAGGCCCTAAGAGTGTTCCTACGAATTGTTCAATATGTGATAAGCTTTGATTATATGAGTTTTAACAATTCATTTTGAGAAAACATTTTATTTAGAAAATAGAATTGTACTGTAATGTGATTTGAGATAAAGTTTTATGGCTCTGCCTTTCAACAACTATTACTCTAAAATATATACACTGTACATAATAAATAGTTTGATTGAAAAACGATTTTTAAACTCATAATTGACGAGTTACTGTTGATAACCTTAACAGCAATTCGAAAGATAATGTACTCAATGCTTTTTAAAGATTCAATGACTTGCTTTACTTAAATATACAGTAGAGTAACAGTTTTTAATCTACAAATTAATAACTTTTTAGATCAAAAACCCAATTATAAGATTAAAAATTATCTTTTTAACGTCTAGAAAAAGAAATCTGTACACTTCAATGAGATCTGTACACATGAGATCAAAGAGATCTGTACACTTCAATGTACAGATGAAGGTCTGATCTGTGGCCCGCACAGAGACCTCCAAATCTGTACAATACGGATCAAATCTGTACATCCGGCAGCCCTACATTAAGGCAACTTTTGAGGGACAGATAAAGGAAATATTTGCAGAAATGAGATATTATCGAGTGTCACACATCAAAAAGTCCAGGCATAGACTTTTTGTGAATGTTAACCATGAGATCAAATCTCGACTTCAATTTAAGAAACGTATCAGAACTTTGAACTTTACTTATAATTGCATAGTCAGGCATCGTATGAAATAATACGTATGCATTTTCTTGTTCACTAAATATTTCTGTAGTAATCAATATTTGCTCAAAAATCAAATTTAATCAAAAACCAAATTAAAAGTCAAAAATCGATTAATTAAATGAAAAATATTCATGAAATGTAAGAAATAATTTTTCCAACAAAATATATTTTTCTCAAGTTAGATAACTTTACAGTTAATATTCATATATTTGTTTAATTTGCATGTTTTTCACTATAATTAAAAGATATGTTCATCAATTAAAATAAGTATTCGTTCAATTAATTTAAAGAGTCTATTCATTTTTTTATATATTCTATATATAAAGACACATAAACTTGAATAAATACAAACTTTGAAATTACAACTTTTTCGTGCATTTCTACGACCTGTAAAAGTATTGATACGTTTCTTAAATTGAAGCGACTTATCAATAGACTATTCACTGTATAGGTTAAGGTTAACCAACATATCTATAGCCCTATTCATGATTGATCAATAAATATGTGTACAATAAGCACAGAAATACCATGTCTTATCAATGTTAGAAATGTATAGTCAAGCACTTAAGTTCATATTTATGGTATCTGTGCTGACTGTACAGTATTTCTATATTCATGTATACTTGAAAATATTTATTTAATACTTTATGTCACTTTTTGCAAATTTGCCACACAATCCAAACCCTAACATTTAAGAATTAGAACTTTTCTAATTTGTAAAGTAGAAAAATTTCATAAAAAAATATTTGAATACTTTTTAATAACTTATATTTAGATATCCTGTGAAACAGTTCCGTTTAGCACATGTTCTTTCACGAAATTTAAAACACAATTACTTTCATTATCGCACGGATTCTTCTCTAATTCAAAAACTGTTAGTCTATTCTCTTGTGGGTAAGGCTTGAATAAATTGGACGGCGAATAGAGTGTATGTTGAGGACCAGCTAAAGGCCAATAACGCCCTAAATTAAATCCATTCAAAAAAGCTACGCCTTTACCCCAACCCTCGAGTCTTAAAAAAGAGTCGTGCGGTAGAGACGTGTCATTCGGTAATTGAAATTTTCCGCTAAAAATTGTTGGGATTCTGTTAACTGCTTTGACATTAGCATTTGAGGTCAATTTTTCTAATTGTTGAACAGATTTATCCCAGTTTTTAAACAATAGATAGTGATTCCAGTTTATAAGTGTTAAGTTTCCTAAAGTGACATTCGTTAGAATGCCTTTCAATTCTTCAATGTCTAAGAATGCAAATCTTCCTTCATTTTCCACTAGAATATCTAATCGAGAGTTTTTCTCTACTTTCAGAGTGAGATTGAATTTTTGATGTGTTCGACTCAGAGTTCCGACATATTTCTGAAGAGTAACAAAAAACAAATATTAGTAATTCAAGTTTTTTTTACATATTTCTAGTGACATACTTTATCAACAAAAACCTGTGCTCTATCTGCTAAACGATCCACATGTAAATCAAATGAATTCGAATGATTACTTATTTCATTATAAGATATATTTGTGGAGTAGAGAATAAATCCATTTCTGAGTCTAAGCTCTTCAAACCTTAAGGGATACTTAGAAAAGACAGGGCTCGATATGAAGTGTTCATCAAATAGCGATGCTACCGGTTTCATCGAAATTGGTTTTAACTGCATTTTCGGTGATGCTGTTGGTAATGGTATGTCTGGTAATGGCATGTACTGAGAGATAGTAGAAAAGATATCTTGTTGAAAAACTCGTAATCTTTGTAACTAAAAATACTTTTTTGATAACATTCCTGATTGCGAAATACTTTTCTGTTGGATCTCCAGCTTCAGTGAGTGGACCATCAAATTCATAGCTCGTGACAACAGGCTTGAAGTCATTGCCCGTCGCGTGAGTCGCACCGGACATGAATCCAAACAGTGTTCCACCACATAATGGATAACTAAGTTATAATAACATTAATTAGAAATAAGAAAATTTTGATCACTTCAATCTGGTTTTGATGTCGAATGTTATGAAAAATTAGTTTATAATTACATATTAACTGAAACATTCATAGCCAGCATTACATCGAGATTATCGCAGAACACTTTACTCTCTACATGTTCATAAGGCATTTCCCATCTATTAATCCAACCCGGATAGTACTCTGAGTTCACGAGTGGACCTGTTTTTTGGTATTCTCTTAGTTGACTAAATGCTCGTTTAGGATCAGTTTTACTGCCGAAGTCTATTGTAGCGAAAACATTCTCTAGAATTGCACATTTTCTTTGCCAACCGGCGATCGACTGTTCAATTTGAGGTTAATTTTAATTATTATTCTGATATTTGTATCATTTGTATATTTTTTGCATAAATACAAATAAGTTTATATAACTTACAAACTTAGTTGAGAAATGAAAGGCACAAAAAAGCAATAGTAATATATATTTCATTTTTGATTGTTTACCAAATGTTAAGCAGAATATTTTTCTTCTATTAAGTCTTAAATAAATGTTATTTTTGATAGAAAATCATTTATGCGTTTAATGAGAGACCGCTGAGAAAATAAACATATGATCCTTGACTTATCCGAAGATAATTTATGAAAATAAAGTTTTTAAAGATTATAAAATCAATGACACAATAAAAATATGGTTAACTATTAAAAAAATTAATTCTTCCAAAATCTTTTGTTAAAAATTGACTTTTGATTTGATAACTTTATTAATATAGAAACTTCTTAAACTTCTCAGATTTATTACTATTATTAGCCTGTAGTAAATAATACAGTTTCAGAACCCAAATAACTTTTAAATAAATCTCTTAAGCGTGCAGTATATGATAGATCACATGCAGGATTCCATCCGTACTCATTCTCAACTTGAACTGTAATAATGGGTCCTCCGTTTTGATATAAAAGTGGCTTTAATTTAGGCATTAATACCGCAAACCATCGCTCGACTTCTGCCATATATTGCTTATCATTTGTGCGAAGTTTCATGTCTTTATTAATGCTCAATAGCCAATAGGGTAGACCTCCCTTTGATGGACAAAAATTTTTGTTTTGAAACTATTTATAAAAGTTAATATTGTATACCATATCAACTTCTGCATTAACAAAAGGACCCGGTCTTATAATAACAACAAATCCCATTTCTTGAGCCAATTTGAAAAAGTTTACAAAATCCAGATTATCGGAGAAGTCGTATTCACCTCTTTCTGGTTCGTGTAAATTCCAAGTTATATAACTTTTTATGAAAAAGTTTAAGTTGAACTGATTTTATTTATTTGAATTATGTATAAATTTTATAGATTATGTTACGTTTGGACTGCATTAAGTCCGGCCGCTTTGTATTTGGTTAACCGATCTTTCCAATGAGTTGCCGGTACCTTAAAGTAGGCCAAATCACCCGAAACATAACGAAATGGTTTGCCATCTTTCAAAAATTGGTTATTTTTGTGATCGATTGAAAAAGTTCTGTTTCCACTAACCTTTCAAAAGAATAATTAATTTTAAAATTTTATTTCTAGAATAAGTCAATTTGAAATATTTACTAATATAAGCACTGATAAAATGATGTTAATCAATGTCAAGAGACTAATCTTCTTCATATTTTATATGACAATTTAGTTTACTTTTAAAGCACTGAAAGATATAGTTTTCATAATTGTCTATAGCTTTTAACTTTCATTTAATAAACATGAAATAATTCTTATTTTATCTCATGAGAAATTAAACAGATTATATAACTCAAGGATATTGCGGAATAACTCAAAACAAATTTTTATTTTCATATATTAATGGTTTAAATATAGAAATAGTTGAAAATAATTTTATCAATAAGACATTCATAACCTATTGATATAAGTTATGAAAGCAAAAATAAATGTTCTCAATAATTATATAACTTATTATCCAATTAATACGTATATAAATGAATGGAAAAATGTTTGGATATGTACATCAATATGGAAAATTCGGCACAACTTTACAAATTAGCCGGCAGTCGAGTTCATGGCCGGTACTACTAATGGATAGCACAAAGGGTAAGGATCACAT
>JAQFZT010001678.1:0-14143 GCA_034696325.1 Camisiidae sp.
ACACAAACAAAAATAAACTTTTATTGAAGTCATGACCTTTATATGTGTATATTATTTAGCTTAACCTTTTGAGATGGTGTTCGTGAAACCAAGAATTTTTTTCGCTCAAAAGCCATTATTAAAATAATTCATTTCTCAAAAAAGTGTGCAATAAAAAGAGTGTAATCGAAACAAACATTTCTCTCCTTTGAGAAGTGATACTACTTTTAAGCCTTGTTTTTAGTTTATGGTTATCACGAAACAGTGTTTTAGAGCAAACCTTTTTTAGATCAATGATTTGATATTATTGTACTCGATTTGAGCTAAAACTTTACTTTAATAATCCAAAAAAGGGCTAATATTTATTTAATCTTTTTTGTTAATACTTTGTTGTTAACATAGTTTGATTAGGAGTTAATTTTGGGACAACACATCTATATAGAGTTCATTCCAACTATTTTTCGCTTAAATTATGCTTTTTTCCTTCTATTAAATATGATATAATCGATTGAATTTAATTTTTAATTTATAAGTAGTTCTAGAGGTTTTTGTCATCAAATTAGAAGTAAAAAAAAACTTCGATAAATCAAAATAATTTTTTTTATATCACCAGAAATAAATACAAGACATCTATGTTTATATAAGTGATTATTAATAGTTTAATAAAACTAGAATTTAGTTAAAAAAAAATTCATACTTAAAGTCAATTTATAGCTTAATCAAAAACCACATCTAATTCAATATTTATAATTTTATTTTTACTCAAATTTCTTCTGATTCGTTCGAGAGAAACTTTTTTAAACTTTGTCACACTTCATGAAATGTCATTAAGTGTAAGGCTTAGCTTTGATTTATTTTTAAGTAATTTGTATTTTTGGTACAGTAAGCGATGTCCAAAACTCTTATTTCTGAAGTCTAACCTTCACTTAAGATTTAAGTTTAGAATTTTTTGGTACAAACATTAATTTAAAAAAAAAAGTTTAGACATTTCTTAACAAAAACCATTTGACATGTTTTCACTATCAAGTTCTGGAATCAACTGAAATGTCCATCACTTCACAAAAGCAGAAGAAAGTTATTAGTTTTCACACTTTTTAAACTTTTAAGACTGGGATTTTGGGTTTATTCGAGGCTTTAGTTTTGAACCATAGCCTTAAGGACATAATATCAAAATTATATATCTCTCAAAATTGACATTATGCCACTTGAATGCTGGACCACACCGAGAATGAGAATAGGCCTCATTTTTCTCAAGTCTATTCAATCTTTAAAAAATCATTTCTTCAGGAGAGTGAAGAAATTGTTATAATTCTAAAATGCCTTTCAAGGTCTTCATACTTTTTATGATGATAAAAATGAGCTTTCTTTCAATCTAAAGACAAATTTATGAACTCAGAGTATTATTAAAATTTTGTTTCGAATCAATGCATCTCTTGATTGTCTGATTAGATTTAAATTGTAATTAACTTTCGTTTAATTCGTACTCAAACTTATATAATATAAGAAAATGAGCTTAAAATTGAATTCGTAATAAGATTTATATTTAGATATGAATTAGTTTAGAGGAAATGGAGTTTTTCTGTATTAATTTGACATAATTTACTTTTTGAGCCAATTTTTTTATATGAAAACCAGTCCAGTGTGATATAAGTTAGATATGTGTTATACTAGGATTTTCTCGAGTTATCTCAATTTTCAGAGTAAGACAAAAAACAATTCTACAATTTTTTAAATCTCATACAAACTTTGATTATTAATTAAATTTTTCTTAATTAAATTCTTCAACTCTGAACATCAGAGTTGTTATGTGAGACACACTCGAGTCTAATACTTATTAGTAATGGTTCGCTGAATCATAATAGGAGAAGAAATATTCGAGAAGTTCCTGAGAAATATATTATTTGGCTTAATATTTTTGTTTTCAATAAGAATCTGATCACAAAAGTTATTTTGTTTTTCTATATCTTACCTGAAATGCATGATTAATGCTATATCGGAATTAAGTTTTGACAATTATTTCCGCTCTGTTGAGGCTCTTTTCTCACTGCGAAAACTTTACCATAGTTTCAAACTCATGACATCAACACTTAAGTCAACATCTGAATTAAGTATTATTTGAGGTTTCATTCTTCAAACAATTATAATTTGATATTATCTGCATTTGTTATGCTTACAAATATTGCAAAACTATAATTTTTCAAATGATGGTTAAGTTAATGTCCATTTCATGGTCAATATTGTTATAAAGATATTTTACCATTTTTATAACGCTTCTTTAAAAAGGTTATTGTTATCTTCAACAGAAAATCTTGATCTTATCTCTAAAGATGTGAAAACCTATTTTTCTTGTTGAATACTCAGTATTATTATTAGAAATTAACATATTTCTCATGAATCTCTATCAGATTGGGCTCATTTTCCATTAAACCATTCTCTTTGTCAAAGTCTCATCACAAAAATTATTGTCAAGTTATTTGATAATAACCTCATTTTTTCTAAAAAATAAACTCAAAATTCTCACTCGAACCTACGCTTCAAAAATATTGTCTTAACTCAACAGAGTTTATTATTTTTTCTGAAATATTTTTCATCGACTTAAATGAAAAGATAATTATGTGATAGAAAGAAAAAATAATATGTTTGGCCAACTTTTCAGAGTTTGTTTGATCACAAAGTTTTTGGTGTAATTAAAAAAACATTTGTTACTCATGTTTGTGATGTTGTGTGAGGTCTAATAGTTAGTGATATACACGAAATTCCTGAGCAAATGTTTCATTCGTGATGCGAATATCAGATACTCAGAAGTGATACAAATATTTTCCACTGAAAAATGTTTTCCTTTGAGAAAATTCTTTCATTAATTTTGTCAGATTTGATCTTTATATAAATAAGTTTTCTCTGATTTTCATCTACTTATGAATAAATTTCGAGTTGAAATGGTTCTCGCCATAAGTCTGGGCGAGATTTAGTGCAATTAACAAACAAATAATGGTTTAGAAGTAAATGAATTTTCGTTTCTTAATGGATATTATAAATAGAACATAAGAGGCGTTTAACCAATTTGTTCAGAAAAGAAAACTAAACCTCAGAAAAATACTGTCATTTATTTAGTGCACAATCAGTAAAATGAGAATAAAACAAGATTTAGGTTTAAGTTATTATTTTTTAAAACTTTTTTAGAATAATTAAACGATTTTTTTGACTAAAACAAAATTCAAAAATCTAAAATAAGATCGAAATTCATTAGTTGATTGATTTATCTCTAAATAGCTATCAATATCTTGGAATTGATGCATGAAATGTGTGAACTATTTTAGTATTGCTTTAATATCTCACACGTTAATTTGAATTTTCGATATAATTAGATCCATGATCTCATACAGAATTCTATTCATCAAAAACTTTTTATTATTCAAACCGCAAATTATATAAGAAAAGATCACGAATTCGAAACATTGATAAATTGGCTTAATTAATAAGACAGAAATCCAGATAAAAATGGTTATAAACCACAGTCTTCTTCGATTAAAACTCCCAAACTTTGGTTAATTCGTGAATGAAAAGCTAATGGAAATATTAAATTAATAATAATGTTTAAAAGTCTTGATAAACTTAATTTTACAAATGAATGCATGAATGTTCGCCCACAAGTTCGTGGGTTTAAAATCTTATTAGTAATTAACTAAAATTCAAAATGAAGTTGAAGGCAAAATATTTCTTATATAACAATCAATTATAACAGTTAAGAGCAGACTCCTTCTGGGCATTATTTAATTATCATATTTTTATTGCTGTAAAACTCCGCAAATCATAATCATTGTGAAGAATACAGTTTTTACGATTTCTAATTGAAGTGTGAAAGTCAATGTTATGTTACATCCACTGATGTCCTTAAAAACTTGTTTTGAAAAATATTCAGAGTCACAAACTTCGTGAATATGCTCGCAATGTTTGAGAGAAACTAAGGTTAAAAACTGTTAATTAGCATTTCTAGCAAATGTTACGCATTGTTTGCAAATCATAATCATTGTTTAATGACAGATGTTTTAATGTATAACCACTTTATCCAAATAGTAATTTTCAAATTAAACACTTTATGAATCAGAACATTATTGACTCAAAAATTCAATGATTATGAAACTCACGTTAGTCTAGAGAGAAAGAGTTATTCCGGACCTCTTCCTCATGAATATAATTAGTATTTGGTTTGAAAATAAAAAGAGTGATTGTTTGAAATTTATTCCTAACCAATGATCAAAATTCAATTCAATTGACGTAATATATCGTAAATAAAATTGATTTAAAATTATAATGATTATGAAGAGAGTTTCATAAATTTCTCTTCATATTTATTGAAATTCTATTGAATAACTTATGCCTTGTTTTGAAAGCAACTAAAGAGTAAGCATTTTTGAAAACTTAAGGTCGAATTGCGTTATTTTTGTATCGGTTGTCATCATTAAAACTAATTTTGGATAATACGTACCCTTAGAAATAACTCCTACTCGTTATGCTATTCCTCTAACTTATTAAATTGCATACAACATATTTCAAGTTACTATTCATAAAACTATTTTCAAATTAATGAATAGCATTCTGTTCGAACCTGAACTCAAAAATAACTAAAATTATCAATTTAAAGCCATAAGCTTCAAACAAAAAGATATAAAAAGGAAACTATTCATTGATATAATCATCGATTTTAAGAGACAATGCCTTTTCATGTTCAAATTGACTGATCGATTTAATTGCCATAATAATAAAGCGTTATTTATTATGATTCTATTCTAAAATATTTTTATTTATTAATACAATACGTATTTGAAAACTAGTATTTTTTAAAATTTGAAATCTAGTTATGAGTGAATTACTATTCAAACCCAAATTTCAATGGCATCCCACCCAAAAACTGAGGACTTCTATGACTTTCTTTATCTTATTTTCAACCAAATCCAAACATTATGGTCAACACGTGCATCATTTTGACCTTTACGGCCGGAAGCTCTTATCGGTCGGCCGCAGACAAACTAATTTTTCGCATGCATTTGAAACCCATCTTTCAATCTCTCTCTAAACTTTCCTTCTCTCCAAAGTTACAGTTGATCGCAAGTATCGTATATCACATCCGTGCAAAGGATGAACTCTTAACACAGTCTCCTATTATATATATAATTCATGCGTGGGTTCATCACAGTCTCTTGAGATGTGAATCCAGTTTTAGCTCAATTACTTGTGATATTGTTGTATAAACTCTACTATTAATTTTTGAATATGGAAAAATCTCATTTAGAATTCGCTGTTATTTGACTTTGAGAAATATATCTCTGATTTTAGATCAAGATAAATGTTCATCTTCAACAGCTTCAAATATTTCTCACTGCGATAACTCTTCAAAAATAAGGTCATATATTATTGAGACAACTATTAAATATGAATATTTCATAATTAATGTGACAAATTATTAACTGATCACAAAAGATTAATGTGTATTTCGCATCATAACCTAGAATTTTGAAAATGACGATAATTTTTTATTAAACTATTCTGTAAATGCTTAACCCAATCAACCGCTAAATATACCAATCCTTAAGATAGACTACGATTTGTTATCCAAATAACATTGTGCTCATAATCAAAAATGGAGCGGATATTTAATGCAATCAAGTTATATAAATACTTAAACATTAAAAGCATTATATCTGAGGTATAAATTTATTGCTCTAATGTATGAATTATATAAAGTAGGATTAACCGAAAAAAGATGCTTTACTGAGTCATATCGTGACAAGTGTTCATTATTGAGGATTTAAAACTGTTTGATAGTAGACTCACAGGTTGGGCATTAGTTCTTGTCTTTAAAAAGAAACTTATTAAAAGCTTTCATATAATGATAATGTTAAGGAATTCTTTCAACGTGAGTAAATAATCTTAAATATAGTAATAAATACTTGTTCAATGCTTTCAGGTATAGTCAAGTGTTTATTACATCATCTGTTGTTTAAGGATTCACTAAATTAGTAGTACTTGAGGTTTGAATTTTTTTGCTTATCTAACTTTACTCTTCAATCAACTTGTATACTATTTTAGTTGCTTAACGAGAACAATACCACATGAGCAGTAGCTTTATATGGAGAGAAACGAGTTTTAATTTTTTTGCGATGGGTCTCATCTTATCATTATTTAAATTTGAAACACAGACTAAAATTAATTCATAACATTGTTTGAAGTTCAAACCACAACATTTTTGAAAACACCCTCAATAAACTTGAATACTTTTTTTCAGACGACTTGTAAAAAATATTTCATATATCTATACAAATATATATTCAATTGCATCAGATGTTCATAACATTTAAAAATTCAAGTTTGAAGCGGAAAAAATTTAGAGCTATTATTCAAAGACTTTTTACAATAAAGAATTTGATGAACTCATAGTCGTTTAGACTGTGGAATCCAATAGAATATTCACATTCTTTTATTTGAAAAAATCCGGTTTTTATATCGATATCAAAATCTTTAAGAGGTCTTTAATATAATTAACAGTTCGCGTCTCTGAACCCTAAAAGTTTGTAATTTCGATGTCTAGTAATCGGTTGTGAATTGAAATGTGAAGTAAGAGTTTGGTTCACAATAATCCCAAATATGGAATCAGATAACGAGTGAAGCAGAAAAAATTTATGAAGTATTTGCCAATAAAAAGATTTCAGGAAAACAAGTAAAGGTTTGTTAGAAACCTGAGCATTAAGTAATCAGAAATTATCTCTGGAAACGTCATTTCAATTCAAAGTTGTAAATATTGACTATTCGTAACTTTTCTAAATAACATATCAAATCGTGTTTTGCAGTCATTTATTATGTTTTGTGTCCGTTCATTGTTTCACAATTTGATTTATTTATATCAAATGAACTCTAGTTTCAAATGGTAAGAATCTTTTCTTCGTTTTAATGCCAATAATCTAATGGTTTGTTAACCTCAAAAAACTCTTCATCAAAAAGTTAGTTATGCTTTTCATTTAAATTGAAAGTTAGCTAACATTCACTTCTATTTCAATAATAGTATAATATTTAGAATTGAAATTCTATAGAATCGGAATAATTTAATGCAACACATCTTTAATTATCTTAATCTAATTTAAGGTGTATTAAATCGTTTGAAAGTTCATTATACAAAACAATTATGTTTTCAGACTTATTAATATCACAGTATTGATAGTCAAGCGTTCTTTGAGTTGAGCAAAAAAAAAGTCTCACATTATCATAAAGTCTGTGACGATTCTAATCACGGATTGTCTTCAGGCTTTTGTTTCTATTCTTCTGGTTTTACTTTATGGTTCATTTAATAATCAAAGCCTGAGTTGAAGCCCTAATATTTTCCGAAGTCTAAAATCTTGTTCTTCATCTCAAACTATTTTTAGTTATAAAAGCTTTAGTATATTATTTGTTCCCAAAAAAAGTTTGCAGACATCCTAAGCTTCCACTTTCACACATGAGATCCAAGAAGTGTAAGCTACACATAAGGCTGACCCCAATAGTTCAGAGCTATAATAAATTTTTAGCTTAAATAAAGGAACTGAGATATATATTTCAGAATCTAATGGCTCTGTAAATATTTACCGAATTTTTATGTCTCAGAAAAACCTAGTAATCACTTCTTTTTAGAGTTTTGTTAATTTCCTTGGCTTTTGAATTATTGAATACTTCATAAATATTTGCTTAATACAAATCCTTAGCTTTTATTCTGCTTATTATACAATTTCTTAATTTATTTTTCCAGTTTTCATAAATTATTTTAATTTAATTATCTCTTGATTTAAACAACATGTTTTTGGGTGAATAGTGTTTTCATAAATTAATTATAATTGCATCAAAACAGGGAATTATAGTATCAATGTTTTTGTTTTGTAAATAAAGTCAAGCATTAATTGATCGGCTCTTTTGTTGTCATCAAAATCAGTTGACAGTAGACAGAAAAACATTTTCGTCGCTTATTTAGTCAAGAATAATGGCAAATTTTAAGGATATTTTCTTTGGCTTTTGGCATTATTTTTAATCGTTTTGTCGGTCTTTTTTAGTAATTAATTCAAATAAACTGAATAATTAATAGAGAATACGTTTTGTAGTCTGAATACCAATACTTGTCATAGACTTCTAAAAGAGAAAAATAACAATTATAACCTTCAATGAGTAACTCGAGTCGATTCTAGCTTTAAGTTAATTATTCCTAATGCATCTCAAAAAGAGAACTCGTTAAAAGAGTTCATTGTCTTAGAAAATTAATACCAATACTAATAATGATAAATCTTTGACTAATAAGAATGAAAGAGAATTAGAGTCGCTTTAAAGTTAAAAATATGATACAAAAAAGCATTAATATTAAGTTTGTTAATATTAATATTAATATTACTTGTGATTAAAGATTTAATTATTTTTTTATGAATTACAGGAATACGATCTCGAACAGAAGATAGATCTGGAGATCAAGATGAGAGAGGGAACTACTAAATTGCTGGCCGCGTGCAAGCACTCAAATCAAACATTAGAAGCAGCCAAATCATTGCTCACCTCTAATGAACGTATGATCGCTTACATGAGTGAATTACAGCGTAGAAGAGCTGCCGAGAGGCAGCCCAGAGATGATCTTCAGAAGATGTATGACATGTTATTCAATTTATTTACTTCAAAAATATCTAATTTATTATAATTACATATCTAGAGTTCAACGCATGAATACATTTTAAATTAAATTATAGATTCTTATCAAATTCTGGTAATTTATATTTGATTCCAGAAGAGATTTTTAATGAGAACAATACAGATTCCCTTAAATTTGAACTAAATTTTATTTAATTTCCATAATTAAGAATTGAAATTCAACTCATACCCAGTACTTATCGCATCTTGAATCCAATGATTATCATTTTCAAACTATAATTATTTCTACTGTTCATTACTTTAATGTAGTTTTTGCGGAAAATACAGATCAGAAGTGAGAGTAAAATCAATTTTATTAATGAGTAGATAGGAATTTAAAAGACCTGTATTTTCGATACTAATCTTATAAGAAGTTTTATAACTTTTTTCTCATTGAAATAGGAAATATTCGCAAAGTAGTGACGGCGGAAAAGCGAAAGTTTCTGTTTCTGGTAAGTTATGCATAACATTAATCTATATTTTAAATAAACTTTAAACAAACTGAAGTTACGATTTTCCTGTTATACCTGATGCCTAAATCAATCCTCTTGAAGGGCAACTTTTTTGCTTAAAATTCTCACAAAAACTATAAAACTTATTCAACAAACTAGAAAAACTATCCCTCGTTTTAGGAGAAGTTCTCAAATTTCTAAACTATAATTTACTTGATTAAAAAATTCCTCCACTTTCTCAACAATAGAACGATTGTTAGTTAGAAATAGATATCGTTTTGACTTTTCAAACAAAACTCCTTTTTCTAACTAAAATTTGTTCAACCGTTTCATCTATTATATCCATTAGACCTTTGGCTTTTCCATTGATATAATTTATATCTATTCATTCAATTCAATCTTTAGGTAAAAAATACTTTATATAGAATTGTTTGTTATTGTGTAACGATTTCCGGTCATTAATTTCATATAATGACGATTAGCTCTGATTTTGTTCAAAAATTTCATTTTTTAAATAAATGTTGAAAACCAAAATCCTATTAATTTTTGTTTTTTCACATTTTAAGTGTTAAAAGAGAGTAATGAACTATCATTTTAGTATAAACTCTAAAATAGACTTTCTCTTAAACTAATTTTCTTGCATTCAATTAACATAATTTTACATTGAAATGAGTTAACGCTACAATAAATCTCTTTTTAATTCTTTGAGATACGTGTGGAAAATAGTTTAATATAAATTTTGATATACTTTCAATGATTTCCTATGGAAATGTCCGGACAATCGGTTTTCATATCTATTTTAACAAAACAATTTTCCACAAATGGAAGTATAGCGTAAAAAATTTGATAAATTATTGTTGTTTTCAATCTTATTGTTTGTCTGTGAGAATGTTTTTGCATGAAATTTTCAAAACATATTAGTTTGTTTAGTGGTGTTGTTTTCTTCATGTGAACAAAACTTTACTTAACAAATAATATGATGAATAAGAATAGGAAACAAGTTTTACTTGAGATATACTTGGATTGCATACAAATTCAGCATTACTTGAAACATAAAAGCCTTTAAAATAACCAAATGATGAATCGCTAATGAAAAGGAAGAATAATTAATTGCTCTATTTTTTCCGTTTGTCATTATTTCTTTATATGAAATTTGATAATAATTATCTTCTATTATACAAAATAAGTCTCATTTTAATAATTAACCTTAATCTTAATCAATTTATAAATACGGAAACCTAAAGCCAACTGTATTAAATTGAAATAGACATCAATTGTTCGTTAACCGCAATCTAATTCAGCTTAACCTCAAAGATCACTAGCTGTTTAGGTTTCATTAATAAATGTCAAATTCAGGGCTACAAAAAAGTTGTGCTCAGTTTCATAAAGAACTTTTCGTGTTGAAAGTTATTATGACTTTATTTGAGCTAAAATTTTTTCTTTTTCAGATATTCGAATGCCATTGATATGGAAAGACACGGATCACTTCAAGAACAAAGGAGATTACAGGAGATTCGCTGTATTTTGTCTATTGAAAATCGGAACTGAAATTTACGACACAATAATGATTAGTAATGTTGACAGAAGTATGACAGACATCAGCTTTGAAGATGTCTGCGTTTTCGCTAACATTCCACCCGATTTCGAGTTCAAGTTAGAAGTCTATTCACGAGTACTTCATGACGATCTCAGTATAGCATCAACTCCTAGAAAGTTGAGTAAAAAGATATCGACCTCTGTGTCAAAAACTCTCGGAAGAAAACTTGCGGCCGCTGTCAAAGACGATTTGGATTCAGAAAAGTATTCAATTAAAACCCTATTTATTAAAGCCCTTTATTTTTAATTTTTTTTATCTGTTGAAGTGGACCAAAGTTTCATTTGGTGGCGACGGCAACACTTAGTCTCAAAGATGCTTCAGATGCTATCAAAACACATGATTTAGTGATTGAAAACTTAGAGAATCGAAATTCTCAATTACCACTATTTGGACACTTTTGCTGTCGACTCGCAGTACAACCCGATTGCCAAACAAATGAACGCATTTCTGGTTATCTTAAAGTAAAAGAAGCGACTGTTAGGGCACAAAAAATTGAATCAATATATTGGGCATCACTTAAGAACTTTCAGTTGCGTTTGTGGTCCAAAAAGTATGATAGAAACAGTTCAAGTAGTTATGGAACCACTAAAAAGAGATACGAAAGTATTGATGCAGATCTTGTTATTCCTGTCAATAATAAAACTAAATTGAATTCTGGATCGAATGCCCTCACCATTCATAACGACGACAAGTGTTTCATACTATCAAACGATAACGGATTGGGAGACATAAAGTTGTGGGCAAAGAATATTCAGCTTATGATTCAAGACTTTACAGTTTGGGAATCAGTGGCTGAATATCAAATGCCGATTCCTTCGCCTTCGCCCTCAAGAGCCCCGATGTATATAAAGCCCAGAATTCCCGGTTCTCTTTATGACGAAACAACAATTCAAGGTTTGAATCTTATTGAATATTTGCAAAAATAAAAACTTAATTTAATATTATTTGTCAATACAGAACCGCAAACACAAACTCCTAATTATAAAGTGAACGGAACTCTTCCGCGTCGTATATCAGCCGCCGATTCATTGCGTTCTCGATCCTCTTCATTGTCTTCTTCGTGTACTAATTCTTCTTCAGCCACAAGTAATGGTAAACTTTCATCACAATCATCTCCAACACAACAATACACTGAACCGCAAATGAATTGTAAACACAATTTCTTATTTTTTCGTACGCCTACACCCGGAAAGCCATTACCTCTTTATTAATACGTTTATTAATCCAATCAAACAGTTATTAGAAGAAAAATTATCAGAAAATTATGGCCTTATATTCAATAATCATTTGTTTTTCTAATCTATTTATGCATTAATTGCAAGCCTTTAATGATTTATTGATAAAAGTTTTGTAAATAACTTGAATTCTGTTTTCATGTACCGGTTCTGTACTTTTTTAGTTAATTATTTATAACAACTTATTATTAATAGAATGAATATAATATTCAGCTAAAAAAGTATTTGTATTTGAATTAAAAAAAACTTTAAAAATTTTACTTTTGTTTTATGATTATTACTATTTGTAAGAAAACTTCAATTTAATAACACATTAAATTAATTTTCAATCAAAAGTTTTATTTAAGAAAAATAATTATTACAAAGTATTTAAGGTGAAGAAAAACAATAAGTATTGAAATGTTATTGAATACAAAATATTAAGTCTTAGTATTGATAACAATCGAAGAAATCATAAATTGCTTATAAGTATTACTGATTTTATTTCAATCCATTGATAAATATATTTTAATGAAGAGAATAAAACATTCGTTGAAAAGATTATTCTCAAAACTTTTCATTTGAATATCTGTAATGAAATGAAAAAAGTTTATATCTTTAAGAGAAAGTTTCTTAAAGTATTTAATTTTAGAATAATTATGAATAGTATTGAATATAATGTTTATATAATTATAAAAAGATGTATTAACAGCTGAAAAGTGTATTCAAGAGTTGAAACTTTTTTCATTTTCACTTAAGTATCAATAAATTGAGAGCAATTGAACTGTTTGTGATTCGCTTCAAATCAAAAGACTCGACATTAATTGTGATTAAATTATATTGAATTTCGGGATTATTCATAGCTTTTTCAATAAATAATTCAATTGTTTCATTAATAATTGATTCAATGAAATGAGCGGTAGTTATTTGTGGACTATTTTTAATTAAATGATAAACCTCTGGACCTGTTATTACACTGATTTGTATGTAAATTTTCCTCAAGCTTTTGAGCTAATCTTTGGAAATTATCAGTTATTTCATCTGAAATATGGAGTTCTGACAAATTGAGTGACAGAATGCCATCAAAGTTTCTTAATTTCAAAGTAAAGAATAATCCAAACAAATCAAAGAAATCCAAAACTTTCAAGTGTTGGAAACTTTTCAAATGATTGAAATTGAGTGAAGACTTCTTTTGAAATGACAAGCGATTCAGAGAAAACAGATCTGAAACCGATTTTTAAAATCTGTTTGTGATATACATCTGTAAATGACTTCAAACCATTGATATTCTCGATGTCCAAATCTTTCATAATTTCTAATTTTGATAAATGATGTCCAATGAAAGCAATTTTATTACCGGTACAATTCATATCAACTTCTTTCAAATTTTGACATAATTTGAGAATTGGTTTTATTTCTAGTGTTGAATCTTCTGATTCAAAATCAATGGATTAAATGTTTGACCAAATTTTTCTCCAAATTTAATCAAAACATTTTGACTCATCTTTCCATCGAATAAAAAGTTTGCAAACAATTCATAGTTATTATAATTGTATTAATAAATCCATTTAACCCAAAATGTCTCGTATGATCTCTGACTTGTATTTCTTAAATAAACTTAAAATTTTTGATAAAAGCTCTCAATTTAAATCTGCTTTCAGTGGTCTTCACTTCTATTTCATTACCATTTATTGTATTTTTCGACATCTTTTTGAATGTAATCAACAATTCTTTTTGCTCATTAAATATTAAACGTTTCTATTGTTTGGAAACACATTCGAACCTAATTTTATCTTCTAATGAGTGATAACTCAGCAGAAGTTCACAAATCGCCTCCAAATCTACTGAAAGAGTCTTTCATTTACCAACTCTTCTCTATTTTTCTTCAATTTTATTCAATAATTCAAATAATTTCAATCATTTAACAAATTTTCACAAAAACCTTTACATCAATATTTATTTTATAATTAATTAAATGCCAAAAATAGTTATCAATAAATCCTTAACAAAATGAAAATACATTTAGAGCAGAAAAATATAATAAACAAAACTTATATTAATTTGAAAAAAATATATAATTTCAAAATTAAGTCTTAATTTTCTAAATAAGTATTAAGTCATAAACTAGTTTCGTATGTAGTTAATGGATATGTGATCCTCTTGTAGTCGACAGTTGTGCTGCAGAAGAAGAAAATACAACAAGAGATGAC
>JAQFZT010001679.1:0-14142 GCA_034696325.1 Camisiidae sp.
GTTAAAAAATTTCAAAATTCCTTAATTATGACTAATTTTTTCATATTTCACTCAAACAAATGGATTGAATGAAGAGACATACTATCATACTTGATAGTATTCATGTTGAATGTATTACATGATGAGGAAGCTTATATCAGGATTATATTATCATTATATTAGTTTATTAGCAAGTAATGAATTATTTATAGTCCTAAGAAAGTTCAAAACTTTTAAAAAGTTAAATGAACTGCTTATTCTTGAATTTAAATAATTATTTCAAATTTGTAATTTCCTACTAGATTATCATTTCCTCTCTTGATTACTCATTGCGTGTTAGTTGTGTGTGAATTTCGCTATGATTGACGCCACTCAATAACATACCTTTTTTATTTGGTCAGTTCCTATATTACTGTACTTAAAAACCTTATTTCAATATTTTATTACTTAATATTTATTCATTTGTTTGAAAATATAAACAAGAAGTAACAGTAAACTAAATTGTTTTTGCATTCATAAATATTGAGAAATGTATGTAAATCATACGAAATGTTTAAAAAAAAATTGTGAATTTTTTTAAACGCTTACATTTGTTTTTTATGATTCAATTCATTTAACATTTAGCGAAACTTTTATCAAACAATAATTAGTTTCCATTGAAAAGTCAGCACAAAAGAGGTTCTAAGCGAAAGGGTATATCGAAAACGAGAATAAAAGTTAACACCTTTTATCTCCTATAAAATTATGGTTAAAAAAGCATTACTTATGAATAGTTTATGAAATATGTGTATTTTTCGCGTAATGTTAGAAAAACACATGATTTTTACAGTTAAAGTTTAGTAGGACATGGATTGTGCCGTCATCCCTATTGCCCGACTGTTCCATCGAAAACCGGTCCGCCTCGTATTCAAATTTCTTATTTCAATTGCCATTACATGTGAAAAAACGCTTTCACTCTCAACAGACACAGCAATATTTTTTCAGGAACTGATAACGTGTGAAAAGTTTCTTTGAAGTTTTCAGTTCTAACAACTCTAAATGTTAAGTGTTTTCTCATCTTCGCTATTAAGTTAAACTTTAATAACTAAAGTAGGATATAAGATATGCTAAAAAAGATGATATCATTGAATTAGTTTATGCATTACTTTAGCAAAAGTGCAAAAGAAACTCATTCTTGAAGCTTTCAAAATGCGTATTCAGCAAAACATACTTTGACTAGAATATCAACAAAACTTTAATTAATATCCTTTAAGTTGAATTTAAAAGTGAAAGTGAATTACAATGTTTTATGAAAAATGAACTACAACTTTGAAAGGTAAGGAAACATTGTTAGACAATAAATTTTCGAATAACATTTCACTAACCATTTCCTTCAAAACCGGACTCAAAAAATTAAAATAAGAAATTGTCAAAATTGAATGAAATATGAATTTAAAAAGTGACAAATATTAGATAAAATGTTAAATATTTAAAAATAAAATAAATAAACATTAAGTTTTATATGGTTTGCTCACTTATTTTAGTCGAAAACTAAGTCTATTAAACAAATTCTATTATAACTGTACAATTAATCTGTGCTCTACTGTATAATTCACATAATTATAAGCCTAGACATGAATTAGACACTTGAAGTGAACCCACAGCTTAATAACTGATTAATTATATTGTTGTCAATAAGTTTGAAATAATTTCCTAATCACTCGTAAGACAAGGTTGGGTCACATTTTGATTTGGGGTCAGCGACTTTTGATTTTGTAGAACTTCCTCAGAATCTAATTCACTTTCATTTTAAAAGAACTCATTTATTGATGATTAAAAAATTATAGCTTTTCAAAAGTTGCATTTATTGCTTGAAAATGAAAAAATAAATTCTTAGCTTTGATTTATGTATTGAAAACATTGGAAATGAATTGAAATTGTTTTGAAGGGATTCTTTGAACTGATAGCTCGTGCGATATTTAATCTTGATTGTAATAGATAGCCTACGAGAAGTTTTCATTCTTTTAAGTTTGAATAATTTCATGGGCGAATCTATAGTACGCCCTGAAAACTAGTATCCGTGTTATTAATAAACCTTAAACAACTTGAAAATTAAACTAATTTTATTAGAACTGTGATGTACTTAACTCAAAGTTGCTTTTACTTCTTCTTCCCTACTGAATGTTAAATGTTTTTGTGCTCAATAAATTTAAACTTGAATTTTGAACAAAATTCATGGAACTCATAAAATATTATGCAATCGCTATTACTTAATAGCTTAAATTGAGAAAACTTCATAGTATTAGTCAATGTCAAATAAAATGTGTTTTCATTGAATTTCAATCAGTTTTTCATTTAAAGTAAATTAATGCTCAAAATGTATTAAAGCTATGTTTCAATATTGAGATTATAAAACTCTTGATATATTCCAATGGAATTAGTTTTTTAATTCATGTTTCAGTTTTCAAAAGTAAATGGAATGAAACCCAAATACTGATTAATGTTGAAAAATAAATCAGTACAAAATTTTCATAATATTAATTGTTTCTAATTTTGATGAATAAAACAAAGCATAACTACAACATTCCTAATATTTTCGAATTGATTTCAACATTATTTTAAAAAATAGCCTTATTTTATATCTAGAGTTTGTACTGATTTATCATTTTCCGAATTCTTCCCACTTTCTAAAGCATATGTATATTTTTCGACCTGAATCCTAATGCATGTCCGACCTGTTGAGGGTCGCGGCCCACCACTGCTTGACTGTAGGTGAATGTTATTGAATCTTCTTTTTGGGAATAATTATTTACTACTCTTACTCTCATCACAACTTGTTTTTCTTCCGTATTAGAAACTAAGCTTAAAAGTGACGGAATTTAATGAATATCAAAAAAAATGTTTTGTCTCGAAATAAATGACACTAAAATCCAATTTTTCAAATCCTAATTTATATTCTAACTTTTTTCTAATACATCAAAATTGAGTTTTGTTTTTCTTGCAATTATATTGCTATTCAAAGATCAAGTACTATATAACCAATCAATTGAAATTGAAAAGTTTCCAAACAATCATAAATCGATTCAAGTGATAATAGGAATATTCATACTTTAAAAATCATTGAAAAGATTGTGCACATTATTTTCAAATAATTCATTTGATTCTGAGTTAAGAATGATTAAAAATGATTAATTCAAAGCTAATAACTTCATAGTGAAATTTGCACAATAACTTATTAATTAATCTATTCATGTCTAAGATTATTATGTGATTGAATTGTATTTTAACTTGATTTGGTTTAATTGTAAAAAAATAAACAATATATAAAGATGATAACAATTTTAAGAAAAGTTCATTGAATCGAGTAATTATTTTTTCGTGTTTCATCCATTATTTTTTGCCTCTGGTCGAAATTATTAATTTGTTAAGTGAAATATGGAATTATTTCTCATATTCATGACACATAAATTTATTTCCTTTAGGAGAAGCAATTATATCAACAGACAATAGATTTAATTTATTTATGGCTTAATCTGTATAAACCAGGAATAACAAGATATTATATGTGTATTAAACAGATCTGCTTTAATGAGTTGCTTATGCAAAATAACACACTTTAAATGTTCGTTCCCTTAAAGCAATGATGCAGTTATTAAAATGCATTATATGGAAAAATAATTAACATAAATTCCATGCAAAAATTAAGTACAATTTTTGTATGCATCAAATTCACAACAAGATCTCATTCTTCAATAAATCTTGAGTCATATGTTATTACTAGTATACGAAAATTAGTACTAATATATAAAATCACGTCACTCTACAATCAAATATTCTCATCAATGCATGAAATAAACAAGAATGAAAAAAGTTTACATTGAAATCATCTCTAAACACACAATTTACACATATTGATGGCGTGATTTCATGAGTACATCAATTGATCCTATTATTAATGTTAAGGTTAAATACAGTGGGATTTCAATCATTTTCTCAAAATTAGTTATCATAAAATAGAGAATAAATTCAAATTAAAGTTCTCGTTTCACTGTTTTTTGATGACCTGAAAAACAGATAAAAAGGAAAGTTAGCTAATGATCGGATAAAGTTTAAGTTCACAAATGATTTTTCAAGTAATCAAATACACGAATTATCATGTTATTTGTCTCAATTGATTTAAAGTGAAGATAGAATTACTTCAATTGTTTTTTAAGTGAGAGCTTTTTCATGAAGCTTTCACTCACTTCTGTAAGTACTCTTCTTTTCCGCTTATATAGAGGTCAAACAGTTATTGTATTGAATGTAAAAGCAGTTCGTTATCAATGAAGTTTTGTCAGTGTCTTGTCTTTCAAGTTAACCGAAGAGATTTTAGGTCTTAACTATTAATATAGAAGAAAAAAGATTCTTATTTTGAAAAAGTTATAAACAATTTTCTTATGTGATTCCAGAAAATTAAACAAATTAATGGATAATTTAAGATCAAAAGCGAAGCAACACTATCCCTAACGTTCATATTGAAAAAATACAAAAAAATTTTCGATATCAAGACAAACATGAATATAATTTTCTTGAAGTTATATTGAATTGAAATGAGTTCCCATAAAATGAATAAATATTTATTGAAATATTTAAATTGTATTCTAAATTTATGTGAGCCATCGATATGAAATCTTTTTGTGATAGTTAGATCTGATATATCGTATTTTAATTCTTTACATTGCATTCAAAGCATATTTTTGCATCATATTTGAATTCTGAGGAAAAGTCAATCACTTTATCAATAAGTTGTATAATTGTATAAATATTAATAAGCTTTTAAATATTTATACTTTATTATGAAATACAGGTTCATGAAAGTGTACTTACTCTTTAAAATTAAAATAAGTTTCTTTCATTTTCTCTTTATCTTTTATGAAACACTCGATCATTCAATTTATTAATTAAAACATATCAAATTCGTTCGAATCATTTTTTCAAAGTCACGAAAAAGGTTCGATTTTTGGGTTTAAGAAAACTTCGAACTCAATACATGGAAAAATAAATCAGATTAAAGTACTGTTCGCCCTCTACGTAAACTTGTCTGTTTTTGAGAATTATCTTTACATTTTGAATTCAATTTAGACTTTCAAATAGTTTTAAAAAAATTTGATTTATAAGTTGGAAAATTTTTTCTTTTTCACCCCCGGATTTTACAAATTGTTATACCGATTGCTTTCAAGTCTAATATTACAATATAGGCAACAACTTTAGATTAACGTTTAAATGTGAATTTAGACAAATTGTGACTTTATAGAGGTATGACTTTATATGCTCATATATCCTTGTATAAATGCAACAAAAATAGTTTAGCATATATAAATATATATAATATATATAAATATAATATTAGAGTTAAAACAGACAATTTTATCGACGAAGACCTTAATATGTCTACTTTAGACGGCACTATGAGTTCGTCTCATTTAGTATAACCGTAGATATCAGGTAACATGTCTTCTATTAAAGGGTGAACAATTCTTAAGAGTTAGAAAATCTTCTATTACTCGTGAGTGAATATTTACTATAAGACAGATCACACTTTAAAGTGTTTATTAGAAAAATTGCGAGTTTTGATATCTGGCATTTCATAAAATTCCTTAAAACTTCCAAAAACTGATTTTATTTGTTCCAAAATTTATAGTTATCATAAATACATTGATGGAATTGAAGCGAAACGAATAAATGGGAAATTAGATAATTTATTGAAAAATTTATTGAAAAATATTTGAAATTGGGTTATTAGCTTTAATTTATGCAATTTTACTTATTTATTAATGTGAATAATTCAATGATAAAATAACCAAATAATCGTGTGCTTAATAACAAACGATTTGAGCGATGATTTAATTTAGTAATAAAACTAATGACGGAAATATAGAACTCGTGGAATACTAAAAATCAATTTAATTATAAAATTGAAAATTTAATGTCCAAAGACTATAAGAAAATAGCTTTAGATAATAGATTATGCAGTACAATGAAAAATGAAAAGTCTGCTAAAATTTGAGGGCAATCCCATCAGTTAGAACTACAGTTACATCATTATCCAGGAAGCAGACATTCCATTCAAAACTGCAAAACACTTGCTGCTAAAGAGGCTTAATATTGAAATTGATTGCAAAGCATTAGTTGGGGTGAAGCCAAAACCAAACTAATTAACCATTAAGAAATGCATCATGTAATTACCAATAATCAAGATTAACATCAAATCACTTTTTTGATAAATTACTTCATTTCTTATTTTGCTCATTCAATTATTCATACGTTTTCTTATTATTTAAAACCTACAAAAATATCCAAATATCTAATAGATTCCATTGAATTTCAATTTATGGTCTATCCTATCAATGAATACAAAATTTCAATTATTGGGCAAAAATTTCATTCTAAAATTGTTATTATAGAGCAAATTTCTTATATGAAAAATAATAAATTAACGAAATATATAAATAAAATTGAAACAAATCAGTAATGTTTGGCAAAAATTGAAATTATCGATACATTTGAGTGCATATTCTTGACAAAACATTTAAATACGTGCAAACTTAAGCTTTTCTGTTTGAATAACGAATGTTTTTCAATGTTGTGAATGTTGGGATAATTATAATTTGATTCATAAAATAATAATTAAGAACTAAGACAAAGGCATAGACATTGATTCTTCACAATTAAAGGTCACGCTTTAAAAGTTATCTTCAAAGTAACTTGAATATGAAGGAAAAAATGCCAACATTTCTAGTTGTAATTAAAGTGTTTTTGCTGAAGGGTGTATATCAGTCATATTCAATTCGGATAGAATTGTTTGCAAATTTAAATATTGATAATTGATATTAAGCAACACTTATTCAAAAGATTAAGTATGACTCAGAGCTAAATAACAGATTTTAACATAAGTTTTTCTAATATTGCACTTGAATTTCACATTCAGATCATGCACTCATCAGAAAGAAAACTGAATACTAATTGAGTTTTTTTAACGGCAACACTTTCACCACAGGTTATGCATTAAAGGCTTATAAATCTTGAAGAAATCTATTAGCATTCAGTTTTCTAAATTGACCTCTGATTGTAGTTTGATTAGAGATCATGGCCTTGATTCAAATTTTTCTTAATTATATTCATGTTTTTTGTGCAGCAAACACTTGTATAACTTAATCTGGAAAGTTATTCTGGTTCTGGTCATAGTTATTGATGCGTCGATAGATACTAAAGAAACTCATTGGTGGCGTGCAAAGAGAGCATTAAGAGTTTACAGACGTCAACTCGATCATAATGATGGAAATGTATTGTTGCATGTAATGTACTTTAATTGGTTAAATACACGTCTTATTTAACTTTAATATTATAATAAAAATTAGATACCATACATCTCAAATAATGCACAAAACTTGGATATCAACACAAAATTGCGTTATCCCCGTTTCGCAATGCCTAAAATTACTAGTGAGGACTTACTCCAATCGATTACACAGGCGAGTGATAGGGTCAAGAAAAGACTTGAAGTCATTGAACCACAAATTTTTTCAAAAGGTATGACTTAATTTGAGTTTTTAAGTTAAATTCTTTGGAACCACAGCAAATATTTCCCACTAAAGCATTTAAATATTAGAATTTTATTCAATTTGTAAAAAACAGAAACAGCAATCGCTAAAATACACTACAATTAGTGGTGAATAACTCAATAAATAAAGTGTGAGAGGCAATCAAGTTTATAAGTTAGTTTGTATTACCATTAATATTGAGTATTAATTGGCAGGAAATCAGTAGTAATGAGCAATTAAGTGAGGATTTGAGAATTAGGTAATGTTAAAATTGAGCTCATATTATGTAAGACTAAGTACTAGTCCGTTATCGAGAATATCTCTTCACTTCAAATGATAATAAGAGACGAATGAAAATTAGATAAATAGGATAACAACTTGAGTAAAATAACAAAACTGACTTTTAAAGTTTTAAAGTTCAAATGAAATCGTGATGTGGATTATACTAACATAATAAGTGGTACTTTGAAAATGTTGTATAAACAGATTAGAAAATTGTGCTTTACTTTCTCACAATGCACTCAAACATTTTTGATTAATAGAATTAAAGCAATAATTAAAAAATACACAAATACAGAATTACATGTACACAAATTAATGACAAATCATCTATAGGTGCTATTCAGACACCAGGATCTGCCGGTTGGTTTGCGGCCGCTTCGGCCAAAACTAAAATAATTGCCAAAAATTATTCGCGTTCAGCTTTAGTTTCAGAGGAAGCGACAAGAATATTATCGAATAAGTTAGTAATTGAGACATCATTCATCTTATTATCGCTGTTAATAACATGAATATTTGATAAAATTTAGATATAAGTTAGATCGTGACCAAATGGTTTTTGGCCTGCCTACCATTGATGTCAGTCATACTACTTTAGGAAAACAGTGCCCGCAATCGGCTATATCTCTTCCATGCTATCCCGGGAGGTATAGATCCTATACTGGGCACTGCAATAATGTACAGAATCCTGAGTGGGGTAATGCAAACACTCCTTATTCAAGAGTATTAGCCCCTAATTATTCAGATGGTATTTCATTACCCCGTCGAGCGATCAGTGGAGAAGAGTTGCCATCAGCGAGAGAGGTCTCATTAACTATACATCAGGGGAACGATAATATACACTCTCATATGACAACTCTTACCACCTTTTTTGGAGAGTTTTTGTCCCACGATTTGGCCCACACGGCTCAAGTGGTCGGATATAAGGGTCATCGTATTAAGTGTTGTGGTCTGAAAGACGAATTAAGACATCCAGAGTGTATGGCAATAAATATAAAATCAGATGATCCTATACTGAGTGATATCGGACAGAAATGCATGGAATACGTTCGATCGTGTCAAGCAATTAGAACCGGATGCACTTTAGGCCCAAGAGAACAAATCAATCAAGTAATTAATACAAATGAACTTGAATTAGATTTATGGTTAGATCAAGAGAAAGGGTTTTAGGCAATCATAATAACTATTGATTATAAGTGAGAGCAGATGCTATGTTTGAATAATTGAGAAAACACTATGAATGTTGGAGAATAATAATTATTGAAGTTGGCTATCGATGCAAAATAATTTTAATAGACCATTGAAGGAATTTATTAAACTATAGGTAACCTCATTTCTTGATGGCTCAGCTGTTTATGGATCTTCTGAAGAAGAATCACAATTGTTGCGGAAGTTTACTGGTGGGGAACTCAAGACTCAAGAGAATTCAGGTATTGTAATAACATTAATATAAATGAGAATTGGTTTGCGCTCTATTTTATTGTTATTTATCCACACAAAAAATCAAAATCTATCCTAACCTATGATAAGGTATACTGAAGATATACTATTTGTCTGACACTCTAAATACCGGTTTACCAGTTCTATTCTAAACGCTTATTTCACATGACTATTATTTCAATTCAAATAAATGATAGAAATGAATGGCAATGTTTACAAAACAAAAAATTCAAAGATGAATGAATTCAGGCTATAAAATATAGTGAATAATTCATGAGAATTTCAAATAAAAAAATAAGAGTTAAGTATATAAGTAGTTCAATAACAATTGAATTGACTTGAGGCTAAACAAGCTTAGAAGCATCAATGCTAAGATCAAATAAAAATGCTTATTTACATTTTTCTAACTCTAATTAGGGGTCTATATTAACGTTTTATTGGATAAAAAAAATATATCTAAATATTTACTCCATTGAGAAGCTCATCATATTCTAAAAAACATCAATTCTAACTTAATTGAACAAAATTGAGGTTAAACTATCCAAAATTTCAAAACTTATACACACTTAAGGGTAATCGAAACTTTCAATCAAATCAATTAAAGATATGGAAAATTCGACAAAAGTATGAATCAAAATAATAAAACTATAATTTCGAATGAATTCCTAATGAAATTTGCAAAATAGTATAATCAGAATTTACATAAATAAAAGGAGAACTTATAGAACTACCTAATGTCGGGTCATTGAAGAGTGAAATTTAAGTGTATTGACTGTATTATAATATGAATAGTTTTAACAATGGTCTGAATTTTTGAAACGAATAGGAACAAAAGGAAGAGAACTTTTGCCAGAACAACGAGACAATTTGCAAGATTGCAAATCTTCCGGTAAAACGCGATGCTTCAAAGCCGGTGATATTCGGTAATCAGATAAAAGCAATTAAATTAATGAAAAAGACAAACAAATCTTATTTGTTTTAATAATTTAGGGTAAATGAAAATTTGGGGCTAACTATTATTCATACAATATTTATGAGAGAACATAACAGGATTGCTCGCAAATTGGCTCAAATAAATAAGCACTGGAGTGACGATCAAATTTTTGAGGAAACGCGTAGAATAGTTGCCGCACAAATACAACACATCACTTATAATGAATTTCTTCCATCAGTGTTGGGACATCAGACAATAGATAAATATGATTTGAATTTAATTAATAGCGGCTTTTATGGAAACTATAACATTAATGCAAACCCAAGCATTGATAATGCAGTCGCTTCAGCGGCTTTAGCTTTCATGTACACTACAGTCCCGTCAAAGATGGAAAGATATTCACAAGAATTACAGAATTTGGGCTCAATAAAGATGGGCGAATCATATTTCGATCCAACGGAAATCTATCGAACAAATAAATTCGACGAATATTTAATGGGAATGATTAGTCAGAACGCACAGGGATCTGATCCAGTGGTGACCAATGAAATGACTAATGGAATCATAACTGAATCAAACGATGCTTTAGATTTTGTTGCTTTGACAATACAACAGGGGAGGGATCACGCGTTGCCCTCTTATACTGAATGGAGAAAAGGCTGCAAATTAGAACCACAAGTAGACAACTTCAATGATTTGACTACTGTTATGAAGAGCGATGCCATCAAAAAACTCGCTAAACTTTATTCGTAAGATATTCTTTATTATTTTTCAGAATAGAAAACCACTTAACTAATTACGAAATTAAAGAATCAAAAAACTTTGAGTTTTAAGGAAATTTTGTGATAACTGAGAGCTAATAATTTTTTCAGAAATGTTCATGACATCGATCTCTTTACTGGAGGTCTCGCAGAAAAACCTATAAAAGGTTTGTATTTTTTTATTGTTAATTAATTAATATCTTATTGATGATCTGAATAAAAGGTGCAATGGTTGGACCTACTTTTGCATGCTTACTCGGTAGACAATTTCATTATCTTCGTAGTGGAGATAGATTTTGGTATGTCTTATGTCTCATTCAATTGTAATCTCACTTGTAATCACAGTTTTTCAATTGCTTATGATTTTTAAATAACAAAAGGTATGAGAACGATATGCCTCCGTCTTCTTTCACTAAAGAACAATTGGATCAAATAAGAAAGTCATCGTTAGCGAGAATTATTTGTGATAATGGAGACAAAACAGACTTTGTTCAGCCGTCATCGATGATAGCATCAGATATTTTTCTTAATGCATTTCAGTATTGCAGTACTGGAACCATTCCTAGCATTGACTTAAATAAATGGTTAACTAATATGAGAATAACTCATTCTGTGCCTGAATTTAGTAAAAATTTATTAAACACTGAAATAAGAAGAGCTCGAAGAGAAGCGAATAGTTTGCATGATAAGGAAAGAGAAGCGGTTCGAACAAATTATGGGATCGCGCCTGCAAACAGTCCTCAAACACGCCATTCTGGGTTTGTTAGGCCTAAAAGACAGGCACAACTTATAAACAACCAGTCATTGGTCTTAGAATTAGCGACCAATGGATTAGTCAATTCTCTATTAAGAAATGGGAGAGATAGAGAATCCGGTAGATCTTTAAACTTAGACATTAGGGATTTTGTGCAATCATTGCCTCAATTAGATTTGAAAGAACTTATTGATAACCAGTTGTCATCGAGTGAACAATTGTCTTTAGCCAAATGCTACGATTCAATGCTTCCGTGCGATCACACCTCACCTTTTCGGACAATCACTGGATGGTGTAATAATTTAAATGCTCCACAATTTGGCAAAAGTATGCGTGCATTCGATAGAATTATGCCTTCAGTCTATGAAGACGGTGTCAAAGCTCACAGAAAGAAAGCAAAATCAGGAAAAAGTTTGCCATCACCGCGACTCATATCAACAACAATTCATGATGACGTGAGCGCTCCTCATGTTAGATATGTAAGAAAGTGAAAATAACTCGAAAAAATTTCATTTTTATTCATTGATTTATGAAATATTTGTTAAGGCTTTGGCGACTATGCAATGGGGACAGGTATTCAATTCAAATATTTCTCTTAAATATTAAGACTTAGAAACTTAGTTTGAAATTATTTTAAAATAATTTAGTTTCTTGATCACGACCTAACCTTCACACCAATGTATATGGGTATCGGAGGCTCTGCAATAGACTGCAAATCTTGTAGTTCACGAAAAACAGTTCATCCCGAATGTTTGCCAATACCTATCCCTAAAAATGACCCCTTTTTCCCGTCTGTCAACAAAACAACAGGAGTTAAGCAATGCCTTCATTTTGTTCGTTCACTCAATGGTCAAACAACACTCGGCCCAAGAGAACAGATGAATCAAGTGACTGCTTATTTGGATGGTTAGGATAAGAGCTATAGATTTTGATGAATGCATTTAAGTAATAATTTTTAATGTTTAGGTTCAAACATATACGGGTCTGAGATTTGTGAAGCTAATATGTTGCGTAGCTTTCAAGGCGGACGTCTTAATTCGACTCGTCATCCGGTTTCTGGAATAAAAGATCTTTTGCCACAAACATCGACACACATTGATTGCAAAGCTCCTTCAGGTCTATGTTTTGAAGCGGGAGATATGAGAGCCAGTGAACAGCCGAGTCTTGCGAGTGAGTACACAAACTCATCGGTTCCCAACCGGTGGTACCATCTTTGGGAACCACTGCTATATCTTATCCCCAAATATTGAATAATTATTTTGAATAGATCTGAGATTCGAAAATAAACTAATTTATGATATACTTTAGGTATTCATACAATATTTATGCGCGAACACAATAGACTAGTAGATGGATTGGCGAAAATAAACCCGCACTGGAGTGATGAACAATTATATCATAACGGAAGGAAAATACTATCAGCTGTTTTACAACAAATCAGTTTTGGAGAATTTATTCCTCGAATTATAGGCAGAGACTATACTAATAGATATGGATTAACGCTGTTGTCAAATGGGTATTATGGTGGATATGACCCTCAATGTAGTGGAACCATTTTCAATGAATTCGCGGCCGCAGTGTTTCGGTTCGGACACAGTTTACTCAAACCTTCATTTGAAAGACTTGATAAAAATTATCGACCAATCCATGAACCTCTTCAATTAAGAACTGCTTTTTTCAACCCTGATATGCTTTATTCACGTATGTATTCGCATAAATTGTTAGCAAACTTTTAATTAACTAATTGTATAACTAACAGCTCTAGCAATAGATCACATAATAAGAGGTATCGCAACCTCAAGCATAGAAACCTTAGACCACGCAATTACACAAGAAGTAACGAATCATCTTTTAGAAGAGGTTAAAAAACCATTTTCAGGAATGGATTTGATATCTTTGAATCTTCAGAGGTATATATCTTTGTATTTGTCTCTGAATAAAAAATCAAATAAATTGTTGTTCTGTAGAGCGAGAGAACACGGAATACCACCTTATAATGAATACAGACGTATTTGTAATTTAACAAAAGCAAAAAAATTTGATGATTTATTGGGTGAAACTCCTAAATTCATTGTAGAAAGATTTAAAAAATTATATGAGTAAGTATCAGATCACAAGTTATAAGAAAACATATGGCTCTCACTTTTCCAATCACTCAGTTTCCGATTCATTGTCTTTTTCTTTTAACCCTTCAAATCAATATTCAATTACAGAAGTGTGGATGATATCGATCTTTTCACTGGGGGTCTCACTGAGACTCCCCTTCATGGAGGACTGATTGGTAAAGAAATGGATAAAAATATAATTTTCATGAATATGGGATGTAATGACTAGTGTTGATTCGCTTACGAGTTTTCGATAACTTACGCTTACGCTAATCGTGAAAATTTTCAATTTCGATAACTTTCACTTTCGCTAATTCTAAAAAATTTCGAT
>JAQFZT010001680.1:0-14137 GCA_034696325.1 Camisiidae sp.
CCATTTTTTGCGAGTCGTCTTCGGTCTAGTAGAGGGGGCTACACCTGACAAAGGCTGAGCCAATCCTCCTGGTGGTGTGGTTAGACCGGTGCCCTGGTTGACTGGGCTCTGACTTCCAGTAGCCAATTCGTGCTGAGCCCGGACGCAACGCTGGTTGCCTCGTCCACGTCCACTGATCGCTCGCATTCCACGCACTCCAGGATCAGCTCCAAAGGCGGACCCCGTATTCCGAGCCTCCGTTGGTGTTGGAGACCCCCTGGGATCGCTAGTTCCAGGCACCGGGGACAGGTTCGCTACGGGCCCTGAGGCCACGTTTCGAGATCGTAACTTCATGATATCGTTTTATTCACTTCCGTGGAAGGTTGTTTTTATTAAGGTTCAAATAAAGGCTCAACACTAACATGTGTCTATTACCACCTCGTTCTCAACACTAACATGTGTCTATTGATTGAGGATTTTCCACTAAGGGTTGGGAAATTCAGGTGACTGCTACCTGGTGGTGCACCAGGACAGGCCCGAAACCCCTTTCATTCAGGGATGCCTTTTAGGCCACGCGACCTGGCCCGAAGACCAGTGCGACCCTGAACCCTTTTACAACACTCGCATGTTAGCCCTCCAGGCGCCCCTAACATGGGGAACAGACCCGGGAGGTTTCCAGTCCGCACGACGTGGACGTCTGCGAGTTTTTGGAGGTGAGAACCCGGCACTGGGGCATTCTGAGGCGGTGTTTACCGCCAGCAGAGTAGACCCAGTCCAGGGGACAACACTGATCCCTCTGAAGGAAATCAGTGTTGCCCCACCTCCGGCCTCTGGTAGCTTTTGCCTCCTAAGAGGCTCACTACCACAAGGCCTACGCGGACCTTATTATTATTATTATTATTATTATTAAGGAATATATATGTTTGCATATTTAAAATTTCTTTGACAATAATTTTCAATCGAGTTAAAAGATAAGAAATAAACATTAAAGTTTCAAATTAATGCAAATCAAATTAAAATTAATATCAATAGTAAACCGTTTCCAATTTTCAATATATTAGTACAATTAATGAGTTTCCTTAATTCTATTGGATTATTTTGAATATTTCCAATTCGACATTTTGTAAACGCATTCAATTATTCGCAACAATCGTCTTATACTATTAAACCATCAACATTTAAATGAAACCTTTTTTAATTGAAAATGAAATCATCAAAATCTAAGTCATCTACGTACGGTCATATTTAAGGTATAACAGGAGAGCTTGGGGTAAATCGTTGACATGAATTGATAATGCTTTGCAAACGAATTATAAACCGAAGCGAAGTGACATATATTTCTAGTGAGTCCCAAAACATGAATACATCGTCCAAAACCTCGAGCAAAAACTACAAACCAACTTTAACAAAAAAATCCGAGAAGGTAATTTTTTACAAGTTTTCAAGCTCAGTCGCATAACATCATCGTGACTTTTTACTGTCATTCTTGATCAATCTTTTTATCTCGAATTTTTGGTGAAATGGGGTTTTAGTGGTGTGATTTATTTAGTTTTGTTCCATGGAAGATAGTACCTGGTGAGTTGGGCTGTTTACTTCGCTTGTCAAGTTGAATCGAATGACAAATTTTTCGACCTTTCATCTTCTAATCACTCAAAGTCTGCTCCGCATAGCTGATCAGCATGTTTTGATAAACCTTTCAAATGCGATTAAGTAACATAAACATCAAGAACATAGGATTCATATTTGTGTTCAGTAGACTTACCATCATTTCTTTGTGTGATTCCTGTACAAAAATTTTCAAGGGAGAACCCTTGTATAAAATTTTGAAAAATGAATTTTTTGACTAATAATTAGCAATTCTTAATAACATAAAATCAATTAATTCTGAATATATAGATTGTTCCGTAATGATAAGTGGTTCTCAAACTTTTTTCTCATGACCCACCAAAACGTCCAAAAAATTTCGCGTTCCTTTCGAACCAAAAATGAACAATATTTTGATAGAAAATCATAACTAATTGTTTATTTATACATTGTATGTTTTTACAGTGAGGCATAAGCTAGTTTCATATGAGTTTAAAATTGTGCTTCAAACACAGAGATCCAAGCTCCAGCTTGAGCATTGAGCTGATTGTGAGAAAAATATTAAAAAAATTTCAATTAAACTTCTGATTTCATCTAAGGGATATAACTAAACATATAAAAAACCTTTGCTTTTGTTTCTAAATACCTAGAGAAAACAATAGTTCACTGCTTTGAGTTTGAGCTTTAGTATATGAACGCCAACATGCAGAAGTCGGCTATCGCGAGTTAACTTCTTTTTTTTAATTATTGTGAAATCCTTTAGTTCAACTCATGATTTATTGATTTAAAAAAAAATTCAGGTTATGTTTTAATTGGAAAAGTCAAAGATATTGACGAATCAAAATATATTGATTTAATTATTTATATATGATTTGCATTTCGTTATTTATTGCGCGAAACTTCAAACGCATTTTTCTCGTTTGCACGCATTAAGAGATAACCGACTTCTGTATGTTGGCGTTCATATTCTGAGGTTCTAGTAAGGACCTGATTTATTTATCTGATATGACTCCATAAAAATTTATGCAAACCACTGTTCTAGTGCATGAATTTGAGCTTAAGATTCCCTAAAATCAGTGTAACTTTGGCTTAAGCTCAGCTACCTTTTGGTCAACTCAGGTTCTGCTTAAAATTTTCACTTCTACATAGTTCATCAGTATTGATAAGAATTATGGTTATTTCATTGAAGTGCAACGAAACTGTTGAAAAATTAATTCAAATTCAATTCATCGCAATATTAATCAGCCTATGTTTACAGTTTCAAAATGATGATAATTCCCAATCATTGATTAGAGCTTATGCTATACATGCCTTGGAAAAAATTTATATTAAGTGAATTTTTCAAATAAATAATTTTCTAATATCTGCCCATAAAATTGGCAGATTCTCAGTGAAATTCTGTACAATTAATCTAAAATTGAGTTCCTGTACTGTACACTGTACACTGAGCGAAATCCTGTGCAATACAGAAAGATCCTGTACAGGTGGTAAGTCTTGTGTTCAGTGATGGTGACATACAATATATTTAATTTTCTACATTGACAGAGTTAGTCCTGCAACATGGCAAGTGAATTATGTTTTTTAATGATTTAAACGTTAAGATAGAGCTTTGAGTGTAAGATTACTGATTTGCAAGCTTAATAAGAAAAATCTATCTTATAAATTAAAACAAAAATTAGGATGAAGCAATCTCTCAATATATATATATATCAATAAAGTTAAACATGTGATTAACAAAAGAGAAGGAAATTTTAACCTTTATACCAATTTCAAGTGGGGTAAAATCGCCCAGATAATACTCTTAGATACCAATAACAAGTTAGATATTGCAAATAATACCAGTGCATTATATTGTGTTTATTTTAAACTACAGTTATCAGATATATATAAAAATTAAGTTGTGATAGTTTAAGGTATTTCATGATTCATTTGAAACTCAAAGAAAATCTTAGTACTTAAAAAGAAAGGATTTCTAAGAGAGCTGATAAATGAATACAAAGTAAGTATTCTCGAGTCTAAACATAGTGCTTGAGTCGAAACACAATCTACAATCAAGTAATGACATAGAAATTTTTTAAAAATTGCATTTTATGTTTTGTATTCTTACTTGAAAAATAAAAATTATTGAAGTGATCCATTTATTATTAAAAAAACGAGTTTATTGACTTAATTTTCATTTACAAGTTTTGAACTCAATTTTAACTTAATTATTTAATATGTATTTTTATTTTCTAGAATATAAATTGATAAAATTCATAAATAAGTAAACGATTCTAAGGCTCGAGCCTAACTTACTCAGACATTGCTAATCATTCATCACCACAGCTCAATTTACTAATTTGTTCAATGTAACCTATACATATTTAATGTTCCCATTTGAATAATTGAGATAAAAATTATTTGATAACAATGCTATGTTAACTCTTTTATTGTTTCACTTTTGGATGCAATTCTTTCAATACGTTCAATAACTTATCCAATACAGATTGATAAAGAGGTACAGTATATAAGGTTTAAAAAATACTTCATATTCGACATTACATCGCAATCTGAGAATATATCAAATTTTGAATAATGAAACTAGATTTACTCATCATCATCATAAAGGTAATTTCATAAAGATACTTAAATTAAATTTAAAATTTTATATAACTTCATAAATACTTTATTATTTATATAATTTGTTAATTCTTGAATAGAGTACCAATAATAATAATTCAAATTCAGCTTTACGAAAACTTAAATGTTTGATTTTTTTATTTGAATAATGTAAATGATTTATTGTTAAATTTTTGAAATTTCATTAAACAAAAATATTGGTACAATTGAAGAGTTCGTAACATGAGTATTAAAGAATGAATTTTATTGAAATTTTTTTACAAATAATACAAATATTAACAAAATGATGATGATTGACATGACTTATATTTTCCTGCCATTTACCAAAAAAATTTGGATTTCTCTGTTTCACCATTGAAAATGTCCGGAAAGGGGTTTTTTGACATAAACCTTCGCTACCCGAAGAATACTGCGAATAGCTTTATGATTTTTCTCTGTTAACATATTCACTAGTAGTGCTTACTGCCTGATCCGGTTAATCATGTCTTCTCTCAAAAGGTTATCAGCAGTGGATTCAACAGATCTCCGAAAAATCCAAGCTCACAGCAGATGTCCCCTGAGTGAGAGATCCTGTCAAACGAGTCAGGCAGTTAGCTAAACATGTCGAAGTTTCAACTGGAAGAGCCCATCGATTAGTGTATAATAATCTTCATATGGTGTAGGTTTTTGTAAGTGTGTTACAATTTTAGTAATTTTCTCTCTTTTGTGAATTTACAAAAAAGAATGCTCCAATTCTTCGGCAAGTGGTGGGAACTAATGAGTCATGTCAATCATCGTCATTTTGTTTATATTTGTATTGTTTGTAAAAAATTTCAATAAAATTCATTATTTGATATTCAAGGTACGAACTTTTCAGTTGTACCAATATAACACAGTTTTGCCTAAATTTTAATTCTTTCCTGTTTTGAATTCAGATTTCATGTATAACGGGATCTTTAATTGCAATGTTTGATATCAAAAATTACTTGGATACATCACTTAGGATTGATAAAACATACACTAAATTCTGTGAATGGTGTGTTGATGATAATCTTCTGAAATCTATTGATGGAAATGAAGTGGAGCCTAACAAAAATATCAAATTAAGCATTTGCAACTCACATTCAAACGGATCTATATCAGAAGGAAGTTTATTTCTAAAAGATACAACAAATAAACGATATTGTCACATATATTTCGGATATAGTGATGACTCGATCATAAATGAAATATCTGTAAAGTGTAAAAAAATTAACTATTACTTAGAAACGGGGGTTAAGTATACCAGTGGTAAAGCAATTAAAGAACTACATTTGTTGATATTTGAAAAAGATATGGATAAGGAGATAAATGGATTCGTCAGAGAAGAAATGTTAAAGAGAGGAATCCGTGAATATTTTCCTAAATCACTCCTTTCATCACCTTAAAATAAATATATGTGAAGAAGTTAACTTTCAAAATTAATTAAAATTTCAAATTTCAAATTGCATTGTACTCTTTGCGATGAAATAGTGATACAGTGGAACACCAATTTTATGTACCGGGATTTTATGTACTCATCAATCTTATGTATCAGTTTAAAATCCCCTGCAGAAGCTCCATAGACTTGATGTTAGAAAACCTCGGATTTGTGTACATCAATTGTATATACAAATTGAATTTATGTACCTGATTTTCAGGTCCCTGTACTTTTAGCTTAACATCGATTTTATGTTCTAAGTTTGCAATTTTGGTAAATGAGTCAAAAATATTGAAGTTTAAGTTTGCGTTTAAATTAAACAAAGGAGAATAATAAGCTTTATCAGTGATTAAGTTATAAAATAAATTTTAGCTTTTAAAATATTTTACAAAAGAAAACGTGTTTCTATTGATTTGGAAACAAAATACAAAATATTAAAATGAGTAGAGAAGAAGGAGAATTACGATGATATTGCTTCAAGATTTGGATTAAAAGGTAAATCTAGTGTAAGCGAAATTGTCAGAAAGCAAGATAAAATAATTGACGAATATGAGAAAACAACATCATCGCAAAGGAAGGTATTGAAAACAACGCGTTATAAAGATGTCGATGATCGTTTAATTAATTTCATCACTAACTGCAATAATCAAGGGGCTCATGTAAATAGCTCTATTTTACAAGAAAAGGCCAAACAAATTGTCTCTCAACTAGGCCAAAATGATTTCGGTGGGACCATGGAATTTATCGACCGATTTAAAGCCAGGAATAAAGTCATCTTTGAAACTGTTAACGGAGAAGCCAACACAGTTTCAATGGAAACCATATCGGATTGGATCAATAAAAAGTTGCCTCTTCTTTTAAAAGCTTATCAATCAAACGATATATTAATGGAGATAGGTAGGGACTGTTTTACAAGAGTTTACCAACAAAAACATTTAAAGTTAAAGGAGATAAATGTAAAACAGAGAAACAAAGTCGGGAATGAGTTACTATATAAACCTGTACGAATATGGATGGATCAGAAAAGTTCAACTTACTTTTATTAGAAAGTATCGAAATCCTCGGTGTTTTAAATGCACTAAAAAATTAGCAGTTAACTATAAGTTCAATTGTAAAGAATGGAACATCGACAACGTTTATGGAAAGTTCAAAGAAAATCAATAAACAAATGATTAAACAGGGCCGGCATATACTCTTATTTGTTAACAATTGTTCTTCTCATCCTCATTTAACCTTCTCTAACATTAAGTTAGCCTTTTTACTTCCTAATACTACGCTTGTATTACAGCCAAAAGATAAGAGTCATCAAATTTTTCAAAGGATATTTTAGGACAATGCTTATTCAGAAGTTAATAGCGATCATGGATTCAGGCAACAAACCACTGCCAGCTTCGATTAGCCTCTTGGATGCTATTTACTTGGGCTAAATTTGCTTGGGATCCAGTGTAAACTCAAAACATCAAAATTTATTTCATTTAAAGTGGATTTACTTTTGAGAAAACACCAACATGCGAAATAGAAGTTATTTCTAAACCTGAAATCGATGAAGATTATGCGGAAGACAGCAAAGAAATTACTACTAAAGTTAGACTTAAGGATGTAATTAAAAGTCTCAATACTTTGCAATTATATGCTAGCGAAAGGGATGGTGAAGACCTTTACTAGGATCTCATCAATAAGTTACGGAGAAGAGAGTCCACGATTTTGTCAAATCATACCAAAAATTTAAACAATCAAAGATCACTATCTATTTAAACGCAGCTCAGTCTCAGTGATTTAAAGAACACAATATTTAAGAATTATTTGTAATCTCTTTTTGCATTTTAGCCATGATCGTATTTTATGTACCGATTTTTTTGGTCCCGACTACTACATAAAATCGATGTTCCACTGTATTATCAAAGCCATCACAAACATTTGCTGGGTTGAAATGACATAATTATCAAGTTACACTTTCATATAAGGACAAATTTTTATATGATATTCCTTCCACTTATTCGTGGTAAATAGACTTTTAAGAAAAGTTTATTTACAATGCAAGAAGATTATAATTTCTATCAGGAGAATCATTTGAGAAATTTGTATTATTTATGTGAATTAATAAAACTCTTTTCTCAACTTAAAAATCTTTAGATAAATTATAAAGAGTAATTATTTATCAGAAAATGAACAACACCAATTAATTCCATTGTATTTTATAATGTTTTTTGAGTTGTGAACTTTTGATTCATCTCACTCAAAACTCGAGGGGTGTGAATCATAATCCATTCAGACCCAAGGTTCAATCTGGAGATAGATCACTACATAAAATATTATTTGGATAACTCTTCTGATGTCAAAATAAGCAATTAAGTGGTGAAATGGAAAAACTCGGTATCTCTCTTAGACTTCTGTATGAAAAAAGGCTTTTGTATAATTGATTTTGAAGTCGTGACATCTATTGTATAAAAGTTTTTTAAAATATTAAAAGTTCGGGATTAATTTTGTAAACTTTCTCAGCTTTCGTACTTCAAACGGACTTTTCAATATTAAAACTTAGAGGAAAGATACCGAGTTTTTCTATTTCACCACTTAATTAGTATATAGAAATAAAAAATGTCCGGCAGTAATAAATAGAACCTTAGTAAACAGATCAGCATTACATTTAAGAAATTTATTTAACAGAATTTGATAATGCTTGAAAGCATTAAATCGTGGAGAAGTCGTTAAAGATGAAATTTAACTTTGTAATGGCGTGAATAGTCCTCGTTGAGAAAATAAAAAGAATTCAAAGTGACAATCAAGTACAGTGCCATCCATTTCAATATTATCTCTCATTCATATCAGGTCATTCGGGAATTCAATGAAATCAGTGTCATCACAGGGGTGGGAAACATATCTCTAAATTAATTGAATGCTTTCTTCCAACCGACGTATTGATAATTAAAGTCATAAATAAGCTAATAAGCAGTCTTCAAAACAAACCAGGCGGATGCTAGGGACTCAAGAAATGAGCTATTCGAATCAGCTTGAGAAATCAGATCTCGACTTTTTGATTCTGATAATTTCGTTTTTTCATAGCAGGTTTCGTTGGAGTTTGAAGGAGTTCAGGGAAGCTCACAGAGTCGCCACAAATGTCATTAACTTGGCCTGTTTTTGTTATTGTTGTTATTGAGATGAGACGAGTGATGCCATTCTAGCCTTTTTGAAACTCCTTTGAAAAGACCGATCATTGGTTTAGATTAATGATATTTATGCATTTAAAAATGACTATATTTACAGTTGGCCTAGGAGTCATGGAATAAGATTAAGCTTTGGAGTTTAATTATATCAGTATTTTATTTTATCAATTTTATGAACTTACAACCATGATAATCTTCATCTCCATAACCTTCATAACCATCTTGGAGGTTATGGAAATTATGAATTTAATGGTGGTTATGGAGGTGAGGATTATAATGGAGGTTATTTTTGGTTATGGAGGTTAAAGTTTTAATGGGGTTAAAGGTGGTTATGGTCGTGAGGGTGGTTATAGAGCTTAAGATTATTATTAATGTATTATAAACGTTAAGGATGTTTAAGAGGTTATGGTGATTAGATACACTCGGCTAAACTAAATGAGTTAATAGAAATATAATTTGACCGTAAGATATTTCGATGAGAATGCAACATTTAAACTAAGAGTGTCCAAGGGGTCTTACGATGAATAATTATACCCTAGACTGATTTGTGTAAGATTAAAATGTTTCAGGTAAGTTTATTTGACATTGAATTCTTAAGCGTGTTGAAATGATTCCCCATCAAGACAGAAAGCACTATAGCCTATTTTAATGACTTTGTTTTTCAGGATGAGTTAGGTTATTCAAGGCTCAAGTTGTTTGTAAAACAAAAGATTTGCGTAATTCATTCGACTCTACATGACAAGCTAAATGAAATGGCCATCTCATAAATATTAATTTTTGGTTTAGAAATTTTTGAAGTTCTAGGACCTTAAATATCATGAAGGGCATCATTCTGTCTGCTTGTTGAACTGAATCGTTTTTTGTCTTTCTGAAACCCCATTTCAGGATGAAAAGAATGATATATATCTTGCGTTCAAAGAACAACCGGAACTTCAGCTAATCTAATTTAAATTAACTCAAAAACTAAAAGTAGATTCGCTGGCCTTGTCGTCGACCTATTCCGGCGCCCTCAAAGAAACCCTTAATGGTTTCTTAAGGATTAAAAGTAATTCTAAATTAACCAAACCTATAAAATCTTGAAATTTTAACCTAAACAAAGCTGGTTGGGTATATACTCTTACGACCTGAATTCACGATTTGAATGGGATGACACCTATGACGATTTTCTAGAAGCTATAAACACAAAGAGCGGTATCCACTGGGCTCTCACCAAGTTTTCCCTTAAATTTATTATCTCACAAAAATTATATTTATTTAAAAGTTTTTATTTAGTAATGATTTTTCTTGTATTATGAGGAAATTAAATTATTGAATATAATATATCATGTTCCCGTAAGGCCGGTCGCTTTTGGCCAAACGTTACCGATTTTTAAATTCACAGCTAATAGGGAATTCAATTCATTATATGAAAATCGGTCCAAGTTTCAATAGAATAATCACATTCAACAACTAAATGATAGTAAAGTGTGTTGAAAATCTTTTCTCACATATATGATTTTTCAATAAAATGCTCGGTGTAACAATACTTTTTAGTACACATCCATGTACAAAACTTTTCTACAGTTATTTTAAAATAAAAGCTGGAAACTCAACAAAAATCAGAGATCTTAATTATGAAAACGATATCATTAGTGATCCTAAAATTAAAGCAAAACTATTAAACGAAAGTTTCAACAGTTATTTCAGAAACAAACCATTGAAATTACCACCAATTATCGAAAACAGAATTCTTAATAAATTATGTGATGTAAAACTAGATTCAGAAGAGATAATTAAAAACATAAATAAATGTCGCTCAAGTGCAGCCCCGGAAAAGGACAAAATCTCTAACTATATTGAAAAAATGTGGTAATGAGTTGGCGCGTCATCTTACTATTCTATTCAATTATGTATTTTCAAGTGGTAATTGATCTACAATTTGGAAAAATGGGTTGATTGTACCTGTGCCTAAGAAAGGTGATCTTTCAATTTGCACAAATTATAGGTCTATCACACTATTGAATTGCATCAGTAAATTGGCTGAACAAATAATAGTTAAAAAAATTGAATCAACACTTGAAAGAAAACAATCTATTGAGCCCAACTCAGTATGGATTCCGTGAAGGAGACGGCACAAAACTTCACTTAATTTCACTGAACCAGTCAATTCATAATGAAATCAACTCAAATAAAAAAGTGGGCAGCTTTCATAGACTTCAGAAAAGCTTTTGACAGTGTATGGCATGAAGGCCTCAACGTTAAAATGAAAGCTTATGGTATTGATGGTGTTCGACATAAACTTCTCTCCTTAATAACCTCCCAAAGACAACACTGCACAAAAGTTGATAATTTCATTTCAGAATTATTAGAATTGGAATCATCAGTAATACAGGGCGGATGTTTAGCACCCACTATTTCTCTGATTTATATTGATGGTATTTGTCGTATTTCAGTGATAGGTGAAATTCGTCTTTTTGCTGATGATGTACTTTTTTGGACTACTGGTCGCTCTACTGTTGAGGTGGTAAAAAACATACAGAATGCTATAGACCTTATCATTAATTGGTCTATTGAATGGGAGCTTTCAATAAATATTGAAAAATGTAATGCTATGCTGTTCGGTCTTAAAAGAGTCAATAGATGTGAAAATTTCAAGATAAAGATTCAATACAAAGATATTGATTTTGTTGAATCTAATAAACAATTGGGCATCCATTTGACATCAAACCTCTCATGGAATAAAAATGTAAGCGAAACAGAAAAAAGTGTAACCAGCAAATGAGGCTCTTATATTCAATGTACAGTCTATCTGAAGAAATTCAAACAAAATGCTATAAATGTGTCATAAGACCTGTAATAGATTATGGATCCCTGTTTATGGGAATTTGCCTGCTTATCAACAGAAAATATAAAAGAGAATACAAGCAAGAGCTCTGAGATTCATATCAAAAACCAGACCACAAGCACCTTATGATTTTGTTCTCGCATACACTTAATTTAATACCATAGAAGCAAGGATAAAATTTGCACGAATGAAAGTGATGCACAAAATCATAAATAGACAAGTACCCGATCATCTGCTAAAATTTTTGCCAACAACTTGTTTTGATAGAAATTCAAGAAATTTTAGAGACCATGTGAAAAATAAAATGGTATCTTTAAATTTTTGTTAGAGGCGAATGTATTTTTTGAGATGGGTTTTGGGAACTAGAATATAGCGCCTTTGGTTATTTGTTTGTTTGGGAAGATGAATCAATCGATACCCTTCATGGACCCCCAGCTCCCCCTGAACTTTCCATCACAACTTTTTAAAAATTGAAACAACCTGAGATATTTAATATTGAACTTCTGTTACACACTTTATATAGTGATTTAATACTTAAGCGATTTCAATTATTGAAAGCAGGGATGCTACCTTTTGATGAAGGTCAATCTGGATAATTAAAAACAAAGGCGAGGCAAAGGTATGTTTTTTTAAATTTCCAATTTATAGAGGGGTGTTATTATTACAGAGTTTACTATTTTAAACACAATATTTATCTAATTAAGATGCATTTAAGCACCTGCTCAAGCATAGTTTATTTAAAATTAACAAAAACTGCGTTTTGTAGTCATATACAGGTTTAAACATATGCAAGGGGGAGGCTTAGCGCTCACCTATTAAAGCTCATCAGAATTCGGTTCCACCGACTCGGATATTAACTATTTAATTTTCAAACATTTCTCAAATTTAAAGCTTGTATATTGATCCGAATCAGTCGAGTGCATAGTCATTCGACTCGTCTTGGCAAGATTTGTGTTTTTAAGGTTTTTTGAGAGTTTTATCAATGTTCCGGAGGGAGGGGCTGGAAAATAACACATTTGGTCACAAACTTTTCTTGTCGAGATCTATCGATTGACACCACTTTTGACTTCCTACGACTCGCGGAACCTCGCCAAACCTAAATATGTGTGTCTCACTAAAACTTCTGTACATATATAATTTGAAGTACATTTCTTAAGAATTTTATTGTATACTAGCTATAAAGCCCGTTTAGAAGAACGGGGAATATAAAAAAAACAAACATTCTGTATAGTATACATGTGCATCTTGGAAAATTCTTGTACCCCCACCCGCCTGCACCCGCGAGACCTTACACCCGTACACGCCTGCAACCCGCAAAAAAATAATTGCGGGTACCAGCAAAACCCGCAAAATACCCGCATTTTAATATCTTTATTGAACTTTAATTCAAGTGTTATAAAATTCTTTTCAATTAATTATTATTCAAAACAATATCTGAATTACTCTTTACAATATCTAAATTAAATCTAATAAATAACATTTATGTAACAGTCTTTCAGTTTAAATTCACTGATTTTTACTTTTATGTATAATGTATAATGTATGAATGCGTGATGTTTTGTTTCGATTAAAATTTTGTCTTTCATCCACATAGTTTAAAGTTTTTATGTGGGTATTCCTCTGAAAAATCTTAACACCCGCACCCACCTGCACCCGCAAACTTTCACACCCGCACCCACCTGCACCCGCAAACTTCCACACCCGTCCTCGCCTGTACCCGCAAACTTCCACACCCGTACTCGCCTGTACCCGCAAACTTCCACACCCGTACTCGCCTGTACCCGTAAACTTCCACACCCGTCCTCGCCTGTACCCGCAAACTTCCACACCCGTCCTCGCCTGTACCCGCAAACTTCCACACCCGCATTCGCCTGCACCCGCAAACTTCCACACTCGCACTCGCCTGCACCAGCTAACTTCCACACCCGCACTCGCCTGCACCCGCAAACTTCCACACTCGCACTCGCCTACACCAGCTAACTTCCACACCCGCACTCGCCTGCACCCGCTAACTTTCACACTCGCACTCGCCTGCACCAGCAAACTTCCACACCCGCATTCGCCTGCACCCGCAAACTTTCACATCCGCACCAGATCATGCGAGTAACCGCAAACACCTGCAGATAACCGCAAGTGCGGGTACCAATTGCACATGTATATTTTATAACATTACTTTGAGTTCGATCCTGGCAGCGGATAGTTTTTATTGCTAAAATTAAAAAAAAAATTTATTTTGCTTTTTTTAAAAAATGAATAGCCAGTGACAGACCTTCAGGTCATACTGATTCCTAATATGTAATTGGTTCGGGTCGAAAGTGTCCACAGTTCAAATGCATAGAGCTATAAAGCCCGTTCAGAAGAACGGTAAATATAAAAAAACGAAGATTTTGTATAGCATTGCTTTCAGTTCGATCTTGGCAGGGGATAGTATTTTTTACTAAAATTAAAATTTTTCTTTTGATTTTTTTGAAAAATGAATAGCCAGTGCTGCACCTCCTGATCATACTCATTACAAATATGTAATTGGTTCGG
>JAQFZT010001681.1:0-14136 GCA_034696325.1 Camisiidae sp.
GGACAATCATTATGTCCGACCCTGTACTCTGTATTCATAAATTTTATTGTATGAAAATATTAGATTATTTATCAGTAGTTATACTGTATTATTCAATACTTCATTTTGTAAACTTATCTGTATTTTCAAGAGAAAACAATTTTTTGGAATTTCAAAAATCATTAAGTATTGTTTGACTGAAAGAATAACAATTCAATCGGCATTTTTATCCAAAGAATTAATTTAGAGTTTATATTTCATGCCATAAGAAAATAATGCTTTAATAAACATTGCGAGTGATTACAGAACTTCAAACTTTATTCGACAGTTAATGTAAAATTTACATAAAATCTTATAAATTTAAATAATGAGATGTTTGGGTTGAAATGTCTCTTAACTGTACATTAAAAGGTGAGTGAAAAATATATTTGAATTATGATAAACAGACTCTTATAAAAGCTTTGATTATCTAAATTTTCAAACAATAGTGATTCCGAGCTCTGCTTTATCGAGAATGAGCTGTAAGTTTGCGAGAGTAACGTCTTCTGCATTTTGTTGTTCAGTCCAAAACGTGAGCAAATTCTTGGTTTTATCGAATTTATCAGAATATGTGTCGTCAATGTATTTGAGTTCATCCTCCTATTCATTCAAATAAATAAATGCAATTGAAAAATATAATAATAATAATAAATGAGTTAATACTTTAAAACCAAAATGAGGTGAAATCTTTTCCCAGTTGTCTTTGATCTTTTCTGCCACATCTAATATAGTGACTGATGAGAGTCCAGTCTTAGGAGAGTCGACACCATTAGGGGTTTCACCACCGAAATCATGATTGGTTTGTGGAGTAGTGGAAACACTTCCCGGAATATTTGATTCGTCATTATTTTTGAGTAATTCGTCATCACTTATATCTTCCGCGTCATCGATGGCAATATCATTGGTATTCTTTTGAGTACCAGAAGCAAAATCTTTAGAAAGTTTCTCAACAACACCTTCAAGGTAGCTGTTGACAGTTTTGACGACTTGATTACTTGGAGTGAAAAAATGAGGGCTTTTTTGACTCAATAAACGCAAAGCTCTCCAACAAAAATTGCTATCACAACACATGTCTTGTCTCTGTTTAGGTCCAGCTTTAAGTACATTCTCAAAGAACTTCTCGACAGTTGGTGTGAAGAGGCGTTTCTTTGACTTACAGGCCTCCCAATTGTCAGGATATAAGTTCCAAATCCTATTCAATTCGATATTTCCGATTAATATTTTATTAGAAGCGGCCGCAGCTTTCAACTCATCGCCTAATTTGCGTTTCCGATTATACGTCGATTTGATGTTTGCCTCACTCTTTCTCAGCTCTGTTTCGTTATCAGTAATCTCTTTGAGTTCAGGACATCCCTCATTCTTCCACGAACTCCAAAACTCTTCGCGCTTTAGTATAAGTTCAATACATTTGCGAACTTCTTGTCCATTCGGTGGCGTCTCTTCAATAAGTGCATGAACTTTATCCGTAGTCTCTTTGACCCATGAATTTTGATCATCACTTAATGCATGACTTTCTTGTTTGAATCGCACATTACTTGTTAAATATTGAAATAATATCAAGAACTGAATAAGAATATAACGCCTAAAATTAGAATCACTTAATTGTAATTCTAATAGCTTTTGATTTGTGAGATATTTAGCGAAATATAAGTTCTCGTTGTCTTTACTGTTGTCTTCAATTCCTAATCCTTGAAAATTAGTACAAGAGGTCGGATCCAACTTATAACTAGTGAAAGCAGACAACACGTCATTACAATAAGACTGAAGTTGTTTCCAATTCGTCCGATTGTAACAAGTGACAGGATTTCGGAAGAACTCTTGCAATTGCCAAAACTTGCGGTAAAAATTGTAATCCACTTGTATTTTATCACTTTCTTTCATCTCTCCATCTTCTAAAGCACAGCTCTCGCCCATTATTGACTCCGAAAGTACTCCGTCTTCTTGTACTGAGAATGCGGTCGCGTTTTCCTGATTGAACTCTGATATCAAGTTAAGTCCTGATCTCTCAAACAATGGGAAAAATCTCGCCAGAAATACAAGAATACGTCCACAGAATACAGTATTTTGCGAACGAGAAAGTCGTCTCAGAAGATCATTACAAGAGCGCAACAATTGATTTTTGACATTCTTGAAAAAGGCCTCCTCTTTCCAAACCTCTACTTTACTCTCCACCAGAAGAAACAGTTGTTGGCATTCATCTAAAGTCCTACAATCGAATATATCGGTCAATAACATAACCGGTAAATTACCAGAACTTGTCTCATGTCTTGCGGCCATTATTGACAAATTCACCAGATTTTCATAGTTATCATATTCTAGTTCTTCTTCCTTATCATCAAATAATTCATAATCAAATCAATTCAATTCAATTCAATTCAATATTAAGACATACTTTCGTAAACTCTTGTAATTTTTGTTTGAAAGCCGTGTCCACCACTTGCTTAATATCATTGTCTAATGAATACTGTTTATCATATTTCTTAATATCGCAAATATCTATCAATCGATTGATGTCTTGAGTCAGAAATGAGTCGTTAATCCATTGCTATAAATAAATATTAGTTTATTATCAATTGATAATTAATTTGAAATATTTTTAAATAATTGCACCAAAAATACTGACCATAACATCATTGCGAATGTTAGACAAATCCATTTCCATCTACACTATTATTATGTATTTATTGATAATATTTTATGTATTTATTGATAATATTTTATGCTTTAAATAATACTTTAAAGAAAACAATTTCTAAAAATGACTTTTTTTGTATTTCAGCCAATTATTTAGAGATCAAGTTTACAAAAATGTGCATAACTTTCACACTATATATTAATTCAAACATAATGTCGAAAAAATAAATTTAAATAGTGCTAAATATACTTGAGAGGGAGTTTTCCCGATATACTTGTCTGACGTAAAGTTTGGATAAAATTTTTGTTGAAAGAGAAAAAAAAATCGATTTATGAATGAATGATTAAATACCAGAATTAACGTCTAGTATTTCTAATGAGCAATGATTTGATTTGGATTCTTAAGAAGTTGTTTTTGATGAAACACAACTGAAAACTGATAAAATTTGGAAATTTGATAAAACTTAAAGATTTAGTTTTATTAATAATAAAAAGAATGGTTTGAGAAGAGAAGATTTGAAAGTCGTAAAAGAGACGTAATTGAGACGTAATTTGGTTTTTGTGAATTGAATGGAGGACTAAAGCGTCAAAACATTTGAAAGACATTGTGTATAATCAATAGCTAAATGGCCGTCAGATGAGCTCATTTGCCATTAGACTTATAAAAATCACTTTTTTTACATCTTATAATTTTATTTAATATATAAAGAATTGATTTTAAGTTAATTTGTTATAGAATTGAAGTTTAAATTAATATAAATGTAAATAAATATAATGTGATATTAATTGAATCCAATTTTGTACTGATTGATGAAGACATAAATTGATAAGAAATGGGAAATTGTTGTATTCGTGATAAGACACGGAACAGTTCACAGCTAAATGGTCTTCCATCAGGTGCTGATGTTCTTCGGCCACCATTAGGTACCCAACCAATGCCACACCCTCTGGAAGTGATAAGTGCTCCTCCGGTTCCCCTCAGTAATGATCTCAGATCTAATTGTGTGAATGCAATCAATGGCAGTAATGCTTTACCTGTCGTGCCCTCAACTGATCTCATTGGAGACAATTGTGGACCAAATGCTATGAATACTAACGGATGCAATACAGCAAACGGTAAAGTGTTTGTCGCTCTCTATGATTATGACGCCAGAACTGACGAAGACTTAAGTTTCAAGAAAGGGGAACATTTGGAGATCATAAATGACACTCAGGGCGACTGGTGGTTCGCACGCTCTAAGACTACCAAATTAGAGGGTTATATCCCTTCCAATTATGTCGCAAAACTTAAGTCAATTGAAGCCGAACCGTAAGAATCCATTCATTTACAATTCTTTTCCCTTTTCACAAATCATATCCATTTTCATCAAATGCTCATTTCTTTTGCATTTATGCTGTTTTCGTTATTCTTAGTCAAGTTGTGTTTTTTGGCCTTCGGTTCGTTCACTAGACTTTAAACGACTTTTTCCTATTGATTTCAATGCCTTCAATGCCCTCAAGAACTTATTAATTATTACATTTTATATCTTGTTTACGATCAAGTTTTTCATTACTGCGAATGCACTAAAAATTATCAAATTTTATCTCGAGATAATGTTTGCTCTGTTTTCCAAGTCTTCAAATTACCAAATGATCGATACATTCAACTGCAATTGAATTGCCTCTAGTTATTAAATAGCAAACGTTGTTTTGCATCAATTTTTAGCCTCATTTCGATTTGCATTTTAGAAAAACACTCCTTAATAACAACTATTTTTATTTTATTGTCTTCTTATAAAAGACTTAATAAAACGAGAAAATAGTCTTTGAATATAACTGTTAAGCAATTGTTAACCGAAATTGTTTTGAGTATATGTTTCTGATAAGAGTAGTCTAGAAACTGATCTTAATTATGATATAAAAGAACTCATTAGTGTTTATACACTATCTCTAAAACCCAGACCACATATACTTGTATTTTTCACTTGAATTAATGGTTTAAATAGTGCTCAAAATTGAGTGCCAAACCAGGTAATGACCCATTAATTGAATTATGCATTAGAATCAGTAAATATAACTTCCATTCATTTCATTATAATGTCAAGTCATTCAATCGTTAATATTAATGCTTTAATTGCTTATCAATTATCCAATTAATGAGTGAAATGTTATCGCCTTTTCAGTTAGTGTTCAATAAACTGTAGTACACTTTTCTCATGCAATTCTTATCATAAGTTTGCAAACCATTATATTATTGAACTTCAATTAGATTATAATTACTTAATCAACACAAATAGACTCAATTATAAATTTTAATTTTGGTCCAAATTCTTTAGTCAGTTATTCTTGATCTAAAATCACAGTCATATGTTTGGGCCCAATCATTACGACTTAGTTTTTCTCAATTTTTATCTCAACATTTGAATGCATACAAAGCGGAAATATGAAACTTCAACTCAAATTATTAAATTGAGGAACTTTTTTATTATCTTTATTGAAAAATAAAAACTAATGAAATATACATTTTTAGTGACATAATTATTTCAATCATTAAATTTTGATCGTTTGAATTGGATAATAACGAGTTGAACTCCAGCTTTCTCTTCGTTGAGCGCAAAAGTGTTTCATTAATCTCTATCATATCCTTTTGATTTTCCAAAAAAATAATGCTCTAAATATTAAAATAATTTCACTCTTGAAAGAAACTTAGATTAAAGCCTGTCTTCAAACGCAGATTTTCTGAGAAAACCTACTTTAAGATGAAAACTAAACATTACGTAAAAGTTGTGAGAAATTGAAAAAAATCTATAAAATATTATTATTTAGTTTTCTTCGGGTTTCTTTAAAATAATTAAAAATTTGATGGATCTGAAGGAAAACATGAGAATTGAATACAATCCTTAATTGTTAACACGAATGTCAATCATTTGATAGAAATTGAATTCTTCCTTATTTGTTGCCTTTGATTGAATTAAATTCTTGCACTCTTTTTTCACTGCAGTAATAATACAAAGCAAAAGAAGTTTTTTCTTAAACTCACGACACAGTAATAATAGTTTGAATACTGATGCCAAACATGATATGATATTATGTAATGAGTGGTATGTTTGTAACACTTACTATTTATGGCTCAATAGGTTGTGGCTCTCATTACAATATTTTATTTCAATTAATAGTAATTAAATATTTATAAGAAAAAGAAAATTCTAGTACAATCAAAGTCTATTCTAAATTAAGAGCAACATTTCTTTTTTCTAACATTAATGCACAAAACAAGAACATTAAAAAAATCAAATAATAATGAGGTGAATGAGATCATTAACTCAAGCCTTTCAGTTAAAAAGTAATATTGATTTTCATGAATTCAATCATTACATGCTTTAATTTGCATGCAAACTGAGTCAATAATTTAATATAATATACCAAATGTTATACAGAAAGGCATTTTGATTTTCAAATTCTACATTCAGTTTTTTAAAAATTCAATCAAATTTTAACGCTTTATAATGTCCTATAAAATAGAGTTGAGGTACTGAACGTACCCTTACCTCATGCCTCATACTTCACTACTATTATCAAAATTCTAGTGATAATAAAAATTTAATTGTAACACATGATAGTGTGATAAATAATTAAAAAACAGATAAGAAATGACAAAAAATTAACTCTCAGTTTTGTCTTTCGGAAAATCAAACCTAAATAAGACTCATGTTGTAATGATTAGATATAAGATAGTCTAAAAACCACTCAAATTTGATTTTGATTCGGTTTTAATTGGATTTATAATAGATTTTTTGTTACAAATATTTAGAGTTTTGATTTGAAAACAGTTCATCACTATTAATGTGATAAACATTTGAACTTTTATGTAATAACATTTCTAGTAAAAGAATGCATACAAAAAAGTTAATGGTGTGGTCAAAGGTTAACATAGCATAATTGGTATTGAAATAAAATTTTTTCCTGAAAAGCAAACTTTTACCCACTTTCCCAAGACTTAATGTAATTTATGCACTTCCTGTAGTTGTACAAAAACTCTTATAAAAGTCAATTGTTTTCTCGCCTCTACTTTTTCTTGGATTTTTGTGACTTGTGAGCCATTGATATTTGAACTGCCGGTTAAGTTCTGAAAAGAGCTTTACTGTACATAACTTGATATACAGTTTATATTTATATGAGTACTCTCTCGTTGTGCTAATACTTGTGAAAAAACAAGTAATTGTATGCTCTGTTGACTACAATTAAGTTGAGTCAAGTTCTACCCCACTTGTTGTCCTTTCAAAACCTAACACTAATCTCATCGTTTTGAATAGGTATTAGTTTTGCACATTCGCTACTTTTCAAGTTGTGTGTTCTGTTCTTTTGACAATTTTTTATCCAAACTTTTCTTTTGCAGAATTAGTTTTCATTATATATTTTTTGTGAATGTATTTCTTATCTCAAAATCAGTCTCAGCTCATATGGCTTTAATTGTATTGTTTGATAAAACAGTTATTTTAAGTTTTCGATATTTGTCCAAAAGTTGTTGCAATGCATGACATCAGTAGCAATAGTCATAATAACCATTCATTTTGTACTAATAATACTAATAATTCAAATACGAATAGTTGGATTCGAACGTTAGACTGTATATTGAAGAGAAATTCATCGACTGCTATATCCACAAGTGCCTCATCATTGCGACCCCAAAATTATGTGTAAATCTTATTATATATGTTTCTCTGCCAGTCATTACTAACAATTCAGAATCTTTTATCAAATTTTTCGTTCATTTTCATTCATTCTCTTTTGTCGTATTTTATTTGAAGCACGAAATTATCATTTGAGTCTTGATTTTCAAGTGTTTCTTTATTTTGTGATGAATTTTTTGATTATGATTATCAGTTATGGGCATCCGATGTATTGTAACACTTAGTAATTCCATCGTTGAAACGCTTTACAAAATTGCAATTTTTCAAAGAATGATGCGATCCATTCAGTCCTTAGAATCGAAGGGTTTCTCAAAAAAGTGTTTTTTCAATTTATAAAATTAGTCGATAAAAATTCTTTTGCAAAATAAGAATTATGTTTTTTGAGAAATCCTTTATAGTAACCTTTTTGATGAGATCCTCACTAAGAATAAATCAATTTTATCTGCTTTTCATGTCAAAACTTATGATTTATTAGTGAACGCATTAGTATTTATTTTGAGTTATTTATTATAGTTATTCTGTTAATTTTGAATTAATGTTAAAAGAAAAATGTTGAACTGCTAAAAAATAGTAATTACAATTTGAATTTGTGGTAAATTAGGTGGTATTTCGGGAAAATAAAGAGAGTGGAAGCGGAGAAGAAGCTGCTATTGCCAGAGAACGAGCATGGTGCTTTCCTCATTAGGGATAGTGAAAGCAGGCGTAATGACTATTCACTATCAGTACGTGATGGCGATACTGTTAAACACTATCGTATTAGACAACTAGATGAGGGCGGATTCTTCATTGCTAGACGAACGCCATTTAGGACTTTACAAGAACTCGTTGATCATTATAGTAAAGATGCGGACGGTTTGTGCGTTAATTTACGTAAAGCTTGCATTCAAATCGAAAAACCGACAACTAGTGGTTTATCACACAACACAAGAGATCAGTGGGAAATCGATAGGTCCTCATTGAAATTTGTCCGTAAGTTAGGTCAGGGACAGTTCGGTGAGGTCTGGGAAGGCATGTGGAACAACACCACTCCTGTCGCCATCAAAACACTAAAACCCGGTAATTATAACTTCTTTGAACAATTGAATATCATTCTAATTGATTGCTTTTTAATTGTTATACGAAATGTTGAACTAATGATTGAATAATTGAATGACAGGTACAATGGATCCCAAAGACTTTTTAGCTGAGGCACAAATAATGAAGAAATTAAGGCATCCAAAACTGGTGCAACTGTACGCTGTCTGTACTCTAGAAGAGCCAATTTATATAATAACAGAACTCATGAAACACGGGAGTCTTCTAGAGTTCTTACAGGGAAAGGGCAGAGCTTTAAAACTACCACAACTGATAGATATGTCAGCACAAATCGCAGCCGGAATGGCATACTTAGAGTCACAAAACTATATCCATAGAGATCTGGCCGCTAGAAATATACTTGTGGGCGAAAACAATATCGTAAAAATAGCTGATTTCGGTCTCGCGAGACTTATCAAAGAAGATGAATACGAAGCTCGAGTGGGCGCCAGATTCCCAATCAAATGGACGGCACCCGAGGCAGCAAATTATAGTAAATTTAGTATTAAGTCTGATGTTTGGAGTTTTGGTATATTATTAACAGAATTGGTTACTTATGGTCGCATTCCATATCCCGGGATGACTAATGCAGAAGTATTACATCAAGTAGAGCACGGCTATAGAATGCCATGTCCTCCAGGTATACAAAACAATTACACATATATTAAATCTCTACCATTTCTCAATAGACTATTTTATATTCTTTTTAATGTTCGATATATTGTATGACTTAAACTAAAGCTCATTATAAATCAACTTTTTGTTGCGGACTCATTACTGACTGCATAATTAGTTTCGCCTCAATTTTCTTAAACCTTTTTCTGTGACAATTCTTAAAAAACTAATACAATAATTGATAATTTAAGGCGAATTTAAAGCCCCATTGACTGAAATGAAATTTTTTCTTGTATTTGTAAATAGGATGTCCTCAGGCTTTATATGAGATAATGCTTGAAAGTTGGCATAAGGATCCATTCAAAAGGCCAACCTTTGAAACACTTCAATGGAAACTTGAAGACTTTTTCACACTTGAAGGGTCTGAGTATAAGGAAGCCTCTATTGCTTATTAGCCATTCTCATCGTAACCTTCTTTTCATCAATTATTGTTATCATTCAATATTTCATTTATTAGACTCTTGTATTATTTACATATTTATGTCATACATATATGCATAACAAACAAATCTGTGCTCTTCTCGTCTTTTATCATTAGCTAATAATAAGTGCCATAAAAACAAATTCAATGTTTTAAAGCTCTTCACACTATGTATTTGTAACTAATTTAAGGCATATTTTGATACGAATACCACTGCAATCAATATTTGATTCATTTTGCACTTGAATTGTGTAATTTGCAGATAATCTCAGGAAAGGGTAAAGAATAGACTAAAGATTTTTGAGTGCAATTGAGATGAAAGAAAAGGCGACTTTACTATCCTTCGACACTTCACAGCTAACTATCGATCATTAATATAATTAATATAAATTTTAAATAATGTGATATTGTTTATCGTCTTTTGTTTATTTTTATCTTTATTTAATTATTTTATTTACCTTCGATTATGTATTATTAAATTTTACTCAATTTACAATTCAATCAACTTTTTTAATCAATTTAAAGTATTTTTATTCATCACATTTACAGAAATCATAAATAAAGGCCACAAATTCTATGTCCGCATACTTTTTATGCTGAAATCTTGTGAAAGAGTGTATAATATTCTACAGTTTATTTGCAAAATGAATAAATTATTGATTCTTTGAAGTTGAGACTAAAGCATAGCTCGACTAATGGTTTTAAGAGCGAAAAGTATTTCGCCAACTATTAAAACTTCGTCACAACTGTAAAAGTGGTCAAAATAATCAAAAGTATGTGAAATGATTCAAATATCGAGTAAATGCTTTGTGAACTCTATCACTGCCTAATATCTGCTCGACTTTATCTTCAATGCTATTATGTATTTACTGTGATTGCATTTTAGAACAAAATAAATTCAATTCAAATTAATTATTTATTCTATTGATTTATTCAATATAATTTATCAAATCATTTGAAGCTATAGTTTTTGAGTTTTAGTAAATATTCGCAATTAATCTTCATTACATGACTTCTAAGTTTTACAAGTATTGATTACAATGATATCACATGAGAATTAGCTTTATATTTGTAATTTAAATGTCAGAAACAGAGCATTAGGCAAATAATGACAGATATTCTGACTATTAGTTATAATTAATGACCAGAATATAAGTTTTCAATATAATATAGCTATTAATACTGATTATGTAATAGATGTGACACAACTACTATTAATCATATGGAAAAACAAAATTTATTGTTCTTATAAAGAGTCGATCTTTTCAAGAATATTTTGCTTAACTTTATTCAAATTTATACTCAAGATCTCAACTCGTGTATAACGAGTTACCGCTAGATCTCGATATTCAAACCAAACTAAGTATGAATTCTAAGTTCAAATTCTAATTGAAAACCTTTTGTGTTCTCTTGAAAAGTATAAATTTGATTAATAATGAATTTAAAAGTTTAGGTTTGAGTTATAGTTTTAAACTCGAGTTCTTACTCAAGAACCAGAACTGAACCAAAGGGCTAAACCTGAACCCAACCCAATCGAACTGGAAGTGAATACAGCATAACTGATGCATAAAATTTGTGAAATGACTTCATCAAAATTGTCATGAGCATTGTTGCAGTGCTTCAGTTTAATGGTTCAAATTTGATGTCAATGTCTATCAAGTCATAGATTACAACATAATTGCATTTATTTCGAGAGTTCTATCGGTCACTTCATTGCAAATTGCATTGAAAAATCGATGCGTAATTACTTCTCCAGTCGCTAGCATTATATCATGAAAATCAATAGTGAATAACAAATGTTAACTTTGGCCTCATTTTCATGCAAAACTTTGGGGAAATTAAACATTAAGTTTGCGTTTTCAATGAACATTACATAATATAAGTTATAAATCACTAATTATATAATGTTAGTTCAATATAAATCAATTTATACAGTATTATTCTTTATATTTTTAAGAAATTTTCATGCTATTCAACAACTCGTGTTTCTCAGAATAGTTTAAAACGGGTTTTCATTGAAAAACATATGTTTTGCAATAAAACATGTTTATTCAATAAAACTTAATTAAAATAAAATCAATAAAATTTGAATAAGAAAAGTATAAAAACTTATTGAATAGGTTTTGAACAGAGTTTTCTTGTAAATAATTGAGAATAAAAAACTTGAGATTTGAAGAACATTGAATGTAAGAACAATCGAAATTGAGTTGATTAATGCATTAAAATAGGAATAATTGCTAATTATTATAAGAATTAATGAAAATTGAATCTAAAAATGAATAAAATTGTTGTTAATTTGAAAACTTTCTACTTGAAGCTGTGAAACGAGCCCTATTTGTAATGCTTTCACACCAACAAATAATAGATTCTTTTGTTGTTAACTTAATTGATAACACTAGAAGTTTACTTTTATCTGATAATACATTGAAGGTTTGAGTATCTCTCGTGAATTTGATTAATCCTTTTGAAAATAAACAATGCATTTCATGATTTATTGAAAGAGCTGTATATAAAGCGAAATGCATTCTGTTTTATCTTTTGCTTTTAACATGCCTTAACACGTTTTGAGCTCTTTGTCGGTGTCAATCAAATATTGATAATGAAGTGTAATCTTTAAATGTATATAAATATCGAGGAAATACAATTTCGTATGTTTGCATCAATTTATTCTGTTTGACCTCAACTTCAAACCTCAAACATAAAGAAAAGTTTAAGCTTAAGCTTTTAAGATTAAAAAAATGCAACTTTAAAGTGAAGCTTATCTCAAAAGGATTAACTTGACTTTGAAAATAGACTTCCGTATTCTCTATTTTGAAGCATCATTTAATTTCCTGTTACAATATTTTGTAAAATTTCTAGCTTTAGTTACTGCGGAGTTAGAGATAAGTTCCTATAATTTACTAATTCAATGGATTTTTTCATTTATTACAAACTTAATTATTTTCAATTTTCGCGCTTCAAAAGCAATACATTTAAATGCAAAGGCATTTAAAAAGTATGTCATGGAAACGATTGCAGTATTTCTCAACACAATAGACAAATATTTTAATAAATTTTAGAAACTTTTTGCAATAAAACATATGTTTATTCAACAAAACTTAATTAAAATAATAAAATCAATAAAATTTGAATAAGAAAAGTATAAAGACTTATTGAATAGGTTTTGAACAGAGTTTTCTTATAAATAGACTCGACTGAAGGCCAATATTTGGTTCAGAAATTTAGATCTGAAATAGACTTTCAGCTGATATGTGAATACAAAACAAATAATAGTGAAAATAATTTTTAAAAATAATTAATTGAATAATAATTTAATAAAAAGTGAAAATGGATTACAAGTCATTGCTATCATTGGCTGAAAAGAAACAAGAAATGAATTCAAACAATAAATTCAATATAAAGAAGAAATCAATGAATGGTTCGTATACTTCAGGACCCGATAAGTCAGTGATCGATGCCTTTAAAGCCCGACGAGAACGAGAAGAGATGGAAAAGAGACTAAAGGCTCATAAAGAAAGAGAGAGATTGTTATCATTGAGAGCTCAGAACTCCAAGTCTATGAGAAAGGCAAAAATGATGAAAACCAGGACTAAAGACAACGATTTCTCACGTATTGTTTTGACTGAAGAGCAGATCGAAGAGCAGAGACGTGTCGAAGAAAAACTCAAACGTAAAGGGATTACAGATTTGTGCGAAAGAATGAAAACGAGAATCGATTTGGAAGAAGAAGAGTCTTCTGTTCCCAAAAAGAGACAGAGAGTTAGAAATAGTAATAATAATAGTAATAATAATAGTAGTAATAGTTATATTTCATCACAAAATGGTGTCAGTATTCCTAAAATTGATAAACAAATTAAGTCTAAATTAACCAATAATTCAGAGCAGAAGAAAAACAATGAAAATAAAGAGAAATCTCGTCCCGAAAAGCCAACCATGAGTTACGAACAGCTCTTGAGTTTGGCCTCAGAGAAGGCAAAGACTGAGAAAAAGTCATTGAGTGATGAATTGTTGTCCGAAATGGAGACTCGAAAACAAGTGCGACCCATGACTCAGAAAGAGAAGGATTCTCGAAAAGAAGAACTCTTTTATAAGAACAGAGCCAATAAAGGTTTGACTCGACTGCCAAATCCTGAAGATATCAAGAAAAATCTTAAACTACAGGAGAATAGAAGAGATTTGAACAAAAACCAAACTATTCCTAAATCCAATCCCAATATGTCTTCGACTAAATCAGAAGCCGCTCGAAGATCACCAGTTCATACAAAACAACTGCAAAATACAATTCACAGAAATAATGACAGTATTAATAGAATTAAAAATGTTTCGAATCAAAGACCTGTTGATAAATCATTGAGTGATCGCCAAAGAACACCACAAAACAGAACAGACCTGAAAAAGCCTATTCAAAGTTCTAGTTCTCAATCAAATAAGTCAGAGATAATTAAGAAAATGGATAATAGAATGAATGAGAGAATGAACTTTAGGAAACAAGAAATGGAGAGAGAAAGAGATAATTATGAAAAATACTTATCAAATGTTGATAAAGAAAAACAACGAGATTCGAAATACAGACCTCGAGATCCGGAATATAGAGCTCGAGATTCGGAATATAGACCTCGAGATTCGGAATATAGACCTCGAGAT
>JAQFZT010001682.1:0-14131 GCA_034696325.1 Camisiidae sp.
CAAAGTCTCGATCACATTCTAGATAACTATGCCCTGGGATAGGATATATTATAACTATTTCATCTAACTTTTCATTCTTTATCAAACTATGGAAATAGAGCCAATTATAACGACTTAAATAATACTATGTCTTAAATAATACTTAGTTAAACAATACTATGTCTGGAATGAGAATATTTTACACTAATAAATGGGTTTAGAGAATATAAGGAAAACAAAGGAAAATATTTATATTCAAATGGATTTATGCAACAAAACATTTTCTTTGCTTTTAATGAAGAAATTAGTAATGACTCAAAACTATTCTCAAATAATTCATCAACTCTTTTGAGTCGAAATATGAAAACGTGAGAGTTCTCTCTTACTTCTCAATAAATAGATGAAAATGATTTTAAGTATAACTTTATTTGTTATTTTGAAAGATTTACACTATAATTACATTGATTTTATAGGAAGTTGGATTACTTGTTAAAACTCTATCAAATAATTTATTGCAATGAAAAGCAAGTAGTAATTATGCATTTGAATATCAAATAACACTTAACGGGTCTGTCGGGCATTTTATAGGTTTCGGAATTTTTCGGGGGCGACTCTAACCCTAACCCACCCGAAATTTCTGGCACTTCCATACCTGAAAACCCGCGATAATTCTGTTGCTTATGAATTTATTCTTATGCATTGTGATAAAAAGGATGTAGAAATGGATATATAAGCTATACTTATGTATAAAGTTAATTGTATTTAAATTAAATATTTTTGGAAGAATTATAATTTACAGTATTTTACAGTAACTGACATAAATTACGCGAAACTTACGAGTAATTTACACCAAAATCATAATTTACACGTTAAATATCAACGTTATGAGCAGTTAATCAAAAGAAAACAAGAGTTGGAGAAAGAAATTCATATAAAAGAAACAAGTATCGAAAAATACGAAAATGAACTGAATTTTAATAAAATAAAAAGAAAGAGTTTGAGAATAAAAATCAAAGAAATTAATGGAAAAGAAAAAACTCAATGAGTTTCAAAATCAAATCTCTGTTAATAAAAATTATTTGAAAGTATTGTAAACTTCATAATTGACTAAAATTAAAAGGAAGAAAAATCCAATGACAAGCAATTTGTTATTAATGCATTTCAATATTTATTTTACACTTAATGAGTTTGTCGGGATATTTATCGGATAATTAATTCTCCGAGATTTTATTACCCTTAAAAAGTTTTCGTTTGATTATATTAATATAATATTAATCATAACAAATATTAATTATGATTAATAGATATTTTAATATACATAATAATTATCTATTTGTATTTTTTATGTAATACTTACTGTTTGAGTATCATTATTGAAATGAATGACTAGTTGAAAGCATTATTAATTTATATATAATGAAATTGCATTGTAATGTTAGAAACTATGACTATATTTTCAATGATGAAACTGAATCTATTTTCGTAAGTCTATCATTCAAGTCTATTCGTCGCGCTCAGAGCTCATGGCTATTTCTAACATTATTACTACTGACTCCAGCTCCCTGGAACTTCTTATACCCACCCCGCCTGGGTGGCTATTATTTTTGCAGTTTCGAGTTAATACTATATTGAATATTTTCAAATAAAACAATTATTTTCAATGCCTTGCGACTTGCCAAACTATTCTCTTATTTGAATAATTGATTTGGCTTAATCCTTTCATTACGGAAAATTTTATTATTGTTTTGCTTAGCCAAAGAATAGGTTGGACCCAGTTCGGATTGGCAAGGTTAAATTAGGCTGCGTTTGGGTAAGATTACTTTCTTATATAAAAAAAGTCAGGTTTTGACTTTTCTTAAGATATATTCCTCAACCTTCGTGTTAAATATATCTCTTGTGCACCAATTATTATATTTTTAAAACAATAACATTTGAATACTTTTCTACGAACATATGCTATATCTCAAAATCTTTTTACTAAACAAATAGAAGACCAAATCAAAAGGGAGGATAAATATATTAGTGGTGCATTGATCTCATACATCTGGAGTGTTGAATTAAACATTTTAGAACTTTAGTAAACTTTACAGTACAAGTGTTTTTTAGATAAATCTATAAAATTTTACTCAAACATGTGGTCCACAGATTTTTTTAATTAACTATCAGACGATTTTTATATATGCATTAAATACAAAAATTCAAAACAACAGAAATGAAATGTAAACGGTTAAAAGGAATTAGTTCTTAGGTTGAGATAGAGAGAGAGAGAGAGAGAGAGAGAGAGAGAGAGAGACTTGGACTTAGGCTACGCATCCTAGAGAAGTAAAAGGTTAAGGTTTCTTTTAACGCATCTCTACGAATTATTAAATTGAGATTTTTACATATCAAATTTTTTGATAATAATGAATCTGATTTTCTTATCTGTACCATGAATTTCAAGATTTCAAAATTCCTTATAATTTAATAAATCAACATCCAATTAATCCTTAGTTGTGTCGCTTATCATACGAACTGATGCAAGCGATGAAACCCAATTCAGCGATGAACTATCACTCATTGGATATGCCGTTTCACTCGTGTTGTCAAAAATCATTTTCTACTCTTAAATATGGACATAATATTGAATACAAAAATGTGACAATACCATTGAAAATCGGCATTGTTTTAGAGCAAACTGAGTGCTGGATATTCTCCGGAAGTAAAGATCTTCGAGGTCACTTTTCTGAAGTAATAATTAGTTCTCAAATAGATAAAAGTGTATTCAAAGGGAAATTTCGTCTTTCAATCTACAAATCACAAGAGAATATCAGATTTTATGGAAATTTGACATTAGAGCAAATGAGAGGAATCTATAAACTATCAAGTTTTCAATAATACCATTAAAATCTCAATGAATGAATTGATTTTATTAAGGAAGTATTTTCTTCATAAAGATTACTTATTTAATTTTCTTGAAACAAATGTAATAGCCATGTTTTCCATTTCTTAAATTAATTCTCAAGTAAAATAAATTATGTTTTGAAGATGAAGATAAATAAGTTGAATTTAATAAATCAACGAAAATATCTTTAAGCAGATTTTACCAAGCTCACAAGTTCCCAAGCTCCAGAAGCAGTATGGTGCTGGGTCCCCCATAAATTTTTTGATAAAGTATAGATCAGTTTACTTTTAAAGAATTTAGGGTGAGTCCCCAGGATGACCCAACTTTGATATTCGTGGGAGCTATGAAATCGAAAATTCATCAATCGATTCAGTTCGACTAGCGGAGTCATTTACCCCTGGAGCTATTCTTAGCAAGGCTACCACTTTTTAATTCAACTGAAAACTGAAGGTTTAAAATCAAACACTTTTTTAGCATGAAGTTATCAATATTGCAGAGATTGTGGTTACTTATTTGCGCTGCCGTATACGATGATAATGCTTGCTTTACTTCATAACAGTGTCAGCCCTCTACACTTAGCAATTTCTGGCTTTTTCTATGGCCAGCTACCGGCTCGGTACTCAGCCTAACGTGTGCCCAATACCCGCGCTTAGCCTAAGCTAACGTTCAAATCTTTAGAGTGTTGTGTTACGAGCGGTGAACACTTTTCGTCCTTTAATACGTCCGACTGTCCTTTCCAGTTGGTTAAGAACGGTCCATCTCGTCGTTTGGCACCACAGGAGATGAGTGACGATCTGAAGGAAAAATTGATAGTTCAGTGGATGATTAATTGATTAATTACATCGAATTCAGCCATATTATCTCCTCGAAAAATTATATGAGAGGTTCGTGGCTTAAATATTTCGACTCCTCTTGAGTTAAGGCATTAATGTGCTGAATATCAAAATTTAACGTTTTAAGGGAATAATGTTTCAATAATGAAGACAAGATCACAACTAATTTGCCTGAAGATATTGTCATAAATTGATTTAATTACATGTCGAGCCAATGGCTTTCTGGTTCCGACATTTTGTCAAATACATAATGCGACCCAATCTATATATTGACAAAATTTTTAATGAAATATAAAATAAGTGTCGATTCAATCATCCAATAGTAGGGTATTTAAAATATTAATCACTGAAAAATTAGTTATAAAATCAGAGTTTAATTTCAATTATAGTTTACAAATAGGAAGAGGTGATATATTAAATAAATAAAATAAATATTAAAACAAGTTACCACAATTCAAATGAGTATATGTTTCATGTCCAGAACTGTTTCAATCAATTGATACTAGGGTGACCACATCTGGGAAGCCCCAAATCTGGACAAAATAAATCTTAAAGGAGGTATAATTTTTCACATTTTCATCAAAACTTATCAATAGCAAAGAGGGGTCCTTATAATAAAAAAGGACATGATAGCTGAAATCTGGACGTGTGGTCACCCTAATTGATACTCAGATAGTATTCTGGAGAACAGAGAGTTTTTGTCGCAACCAATGATAAGAATGTGATGAAGAAAAGGTATTCTAACTTAAATTTTATTGATAATGAACGTTTTCCATTATCCAATGATGAGAATAGATCAGTGATGGCGAACCTTTTTTCGGTCGCGTGCCAGAAAACAAAAAAATCTATCTTACTATGGCGCTGCGTGCCATCTTACCCCTCGTACACCTAAGGTATTTTTTAAAACATCAACACCCAACGTGGGGTCATTTTGACCCCTCAGTGTTTTACATATAATAGTACTAATTATAAATGGTTTCTTTCTGTTTATAACTTCCTTTGTTTATGTGAAATTGTATAGGAATCCTATGACTCATACCTAAAACTAAGGATACGTGTAAAATTGTGGATTAATTCGATAACATTGATTAAAAAAAATTTTCGATAACCATCTAGCGTGCCGGCAGAATTAGCGTCGCGTGCCATAGGTTCTCCATCACTGGAATAGATGGACACCTAATAACTTATTGCATATTAGGGTTGATATTCATCTGTTATCTAAATGTGATTTTCTAATCTGCACAATGAATTCAAACGTAAGAATTTTATTAAACAATTGTTCAATTAATCCTTAGTTGTATCGTTTATCATATGAATTGATGCAATAAAACCCAACTCAGCGCTTAACTATCACTCATTGGATATGCCGTTTCTTCTTGTTGTCAAAAATCTTATATTACACTTAAATACAAACATAAGAACAAAAATGTGTCCATACCTTTGAAAATTGGTACTGTTTTAGAACTGAGTCCTGGATATATTTTTCTAGTAAGAAAGGTTTTCGAAGTAACTTTTCCGAAATAAAAATTAGTTCGCAAATTGATAAAAGTGTAATCAAAGAAAAATTTCGTCTTCCGATTTACAAGTCATAAGACAATGTCAAATTTTGTGAAAATTTCACATTAGAAAAAATGAAGAAAATCTATAAACTATCAAGTTTTCAATAACACCATTAAAATCCCAATCTATAATTTTATTATGAAAATTTTTCTTCAGAAATAATACTTCAAAAATTTTCTTGAAGTACATTTTTTGGCTACACTGCAAAATGTCATAGCTCTGTTTGGACACTTTCACAACAACTTCGACAACAATTATAACATCCACCACAACCCCAATGACTGTGGTTTTCTTTTATTTATAATTTAGGATTTCTTAAATTTATTCGTTTATTTAATTATTTTAATGCCACAAATTATGCTCTTTAACTTATTTTTAACGGGTTTACATTTTTAAACTTTCTATTGATTATGCAATGCAATTATGTTTTCAACTTTCAACTTATGTTTTCCCTTATCAACTTTTCCAATTAAAAATAACTCTTCAATTATAAGTGTTACAGACTTTGAATTTGGAATTATTGATTTCAATGCAATTATTGATGTTGAAAATGTTCACCATTCTATCGAGACAGCCACATGAGACGCGTCGTATTATCTGAAATTTCACTAAAATTTTGGTAAACATTTTTCTGATCTCATTTGTAAATCAGTTGTCAGTAATGTTACTTTGAAAAAATGAATTTATGAGTAAATCTTAAGCTTTAAACGTGAAATAGTGATTATAGAAATTATTTATTGCACATGAATTGCTGCTCAAAATCTCACGAATAATGCTTTAAATTATTTATTCTTTAAAAAAATAATTTTTTAGAATAACATTACAATTATTATTATTAAAAATAAGCCAAATTTATCAGTTGTTTATTCATTAGAATAAAAGCATTAATAAATATCATCACATAAAACAAAGCTCTTGTAATTAACATTTAATCGTCTTATTAAACTTAACATAATTCTCAATATTATCATTAATAAATAAGTCAAAAATTTCACAATTTATAAGTTTATGTTAATTTGTGAGCAATATTTCAAGTATAGCTCAGTTTATTATGAACATAAAATATCTAATGTTTAGAACACGAAAAGCAAAACTTTTGGCACTCTTTTACTCTTTAGAAAGAAATTCATAACTTATTTTATGAGATGAGTTTACGTGTCATAATCTACTATTGAATTCCGTATAACTCATCACAAATTCATGTTTAATGTTTGATTGAGAACATCACAAGTTATGAAGATATGATTGTTATGGCAGGAAATGAAAGGAAAAAGTTTGTTAGTCTAGAGATATCTTCTTTACTGACTAGTTGTGAGACTTGAGTACAGAGTATACGACTGTAAACAAGTAAACGTCTCCTATTGTTGATCACACATTCCAGCGACAGTTCAATTCTTGGTTATTTGTCTCGTGAGAGACATCGAATTGTGAAGCAAAGTATGAGATTGAGTTTTGGAACTCTATTTCACTTATAAATGTGTTTTATGAGAAATAAGAATCAAAACCAAACGCTTCGAATTAGTCAAGAGAATCTCAATCCTATTCCCATGTTTTATGAGAAAGGGATTGAGAAAAATTTTAAACTTTTTTTCAAAATTAACAAATTTTATTGAAACTTTTCTTTCAATTGAATTCTGATGAATTTAAATAACTTTTGGATTAAAATATTTGAATATTTACTAATCATACACAAAGATGCGTTTGAGTTAATTTACAAAATAAATCTGATGGAAATGGGAACCAATTAAAAATTTTGTCTTCGCTACTTCACATCTAATCCAATTTGGTTTATAAAAAATAGTTTTATATAGTTTTTATTAGAGTTTTCATGAGTTAAATGTGGGAATCATTTTGAAAATCAAACTTTAAAGCCATTCAACTCATTGAATTGGTCAAGATTTGGAAGAAAATTGATTTTCCGTTGAGGGTAGAAATTTGATTATGTTAAAAATAGATGAGCGTATATTTATTGTTGTTTGCATTGTTATAATGAGAGTTCAAATCATTTAATTGTAGTGAAAAGTCTATGTTTAGTCATTGTTTGAATTGGAGTCATCAAAAATTTCCACTTATACACTGTCTTCTTATAAATTGAGAAAAAAGGAACTTAAAATCATACATTGCGTAAATATTCATCAATTTAATATCAAGTAAAGTACCTATTTTAACAAAAGTATACCATTTTTTGCGACATTATTCATATATTTTGACGTGTAAAGACATGTTCAGTTTTATCGGTTTTAATATCAGGAATCACTTTATAATTGAATACTTTGTTCACTATGAATCAGATGTTTATTACAAATATGGCATCAGAACTCATGCAGACGTTAAACCAATTGATGTGCCTTTTTATTTTTGTTGTCAAAAATATTTTCATGCACTCAATTATAAACACATTATTGAAACTAAAAACGAGACAATTCTGCTGTAGAATCACATTTAGATGAACATCGCAAAAGTTAATCAAGTCATCAACAATTTCATTAGTTCATACTGTCAACTAAGACAAAAGCGGGTCTCGATTGAAAAAATTTGTCTATTCTCAATATAATACAACCTGAGTTCGAGTCTCATTTAATTTTTATCATTTTAAACCCAGTCTTTGACTCAATCCGAAAGCATTTAATTTAATTAATTCCTGTTTCCGAAAGATAAAAAAATGAAATGAATAGAATCTAAAATAATTACCTTTTCTATGTTATTACAGTTGATTAATGCCGTTTATAGACCGGATCTCGAAGACCACTGGCTTGCAGAGATAGAAAGAGAGTCCCAATGCTATGAGGTTACGACATGTTGCCCGCATACTCAGGACATTCCGAAAAAACTCTAAAATATATTGATCGGTAACAAAAACTCAATTTTAGAGAAAGTAAATAAATTGCTAACCATAAGATCCAATCTCAATGTTGTAAAGACTAATTTAGATATTGTTTTAAATAATGATTTATTTGAAAGAATTTTGTAACTTTTGAGTTGAGGATTAATAAAGATATCGAAATGTTTCCTGTTTCATGTAATTCTTAAAATAATTAAGGAATTCATTCTATTTTAACTCAAAGTAACATAAATAATAAGGATTGGTATTGAAAATATCTTATTAATAATAAAGTTATTTCAACAAATAGTTTCAAGATCTGAATAAGAATATCTTTTCGAAAATATTTATTATTAATGCTAAACAAAATTGTCATAAACAAAAAATAATAAATATTTCTTTACTGATATTCGTTAATAAAATTCAGTGTTTCTCATTTGATGAAACTCAAAGTCATGTTTATTTTGTATTTTGTTTTAGGCCTACTTTAAAACAGTGTTCGCCAGGGCTCGAGCTTTTCAGGCTCGGCGGCGAGCCTTGAGCTGAGCCTGATCAAATCTGACGAAACTGAGCCTATGAGCTGAGTCTGACATCCTTGAGTCTGAGCCTTGAGCCTGATATTGTATGAAATTTTTGAGAAAAATTCAAATTTTATTGATTAAATTTCATGTTTAAATTCATAAGAGGAACACATCTAATAAAGTTATGCAAAAGTTTGATCCAAATAATATTAACGTTAACATTACATTTGGATTTTTCACTAAGTTCAGCAGATTATGTTGAGTATACAGGCAAATTACCTTTGTGACCCTTGACCAGTTCATGTATACCCAATATAATCTACAAAGTTCTTATAAAAACGGCACTTTAAAATTCTTTACAGTTTTTCTACATATTAATTCTTCAGGCTCATAAGCTCAGTCATCATGATTTAAATATCACATTAAAAACTTGAAAAACCTACTAAAAAGCTTCAATTTGATACCATATAAAAGATTTTCGGTTTTCAAATAACGATGTTATGGTTCATCAAAAATTCTAATTTTTGAAGTTTGTGGTGCTGTCACTACAAAATTAATATTTTTTCAGATAAAAATACACGTATTCACTCATTTTTGTATATTTTAAATTGTATTCATCAGAATTCGTGAGCGATTGACGCCTCTTAGTCAAAATCTTCTTACCAGCTAATACTTCACTCATAAAAAATTTGATCAAAAATAATCAAAGTTAAGGTACAGAAAATCATATAAAACCGTACTATTCAGTTTTTGCAAACGACTGTACATCCATTCACATTTACTTCAATTTTAAACTCTTCTAAACATTTAATTCTGGTTTCAATTGTTAAAAATTAAATTAACTTTCTAGTGTTTTATAATTTTCTGCGCATTTAGCCCACCCCTCCAACAACAGAACTCACTTCTCTTTCTTAAAATTTTATTTATCTCAAATTATTTATAACATTAGAGTGACTAATGCTCATGCCATGCCATGCCATTTCATGCTCATGCTATGCCATTTTAGTGTGTCATGCCATGCCATGCCAATGCCATTTTAGTGATCCCCACTAATTTTCTGCTCATTTGGCTCATGACTTGTCATGTTTAACTCATGCAATGCCATTCCATTCCATGCCATGCCATTAGGGTGACCACACGTCCAGATTTCAGCTATCCTGTCCTTTTTCATTATAAGGGTCCCCTCTTTGGTATTGACAAGTTTGACGAAAATTTGAAAAGTTATACCTTGTTCCCCCCTTTAAGATTTTTTTTGTCCAGATTTGTGGCTTTCCAGATGTGGTCACCCTACATGCCATGCTCATGCCATGCCATGCCATTTTAGTGAATCATGCCCATGCCATGCCATGCCACTTTAGTGATCCCCTGAAGATATGATTGTTATGGCAGAAAATGAAAGGAAAAAAGTTGGTTAGTCTAGAGATATCTTCTTTACTGACTAGTTGTGAGACTTTAACATAAGTACGACTGTAAAGGTTTTCTATTGTTGATCACACATTCCAGTGACAGTTCAATTCTTGTTTATTTGTCTCGTGAGAGACATCGAGTTGTGAAGCAAAATATGAGATTCAGTTTTGGAACTCTATTTCACTTATAAATGTGTTTCACGAGAAATAAGAATTAAAACCAATCGCTTCATATCTAATCCAATTTCGATACTCATTTTAAAACTCAGAAATAAACTAAAACCAAAGAACTTATTGCATTTAACTTAAATAATTGAATAAAAAATTAGCTCAAATAAGTTCATCATCAACAGAGTCTCCACTTCGACAGAACTTTGCTTTATAAAAATGTTATTATCATGAACTGCAGCATCAGCTGGTCTTCAGCTAGTTTCAATAAAAAAAAATATTGAATTAATCATTGTTTATAGAAATCAATAAATAAATAAATAAATAAAAACTCGAAGTTAATGAAAGTGTTTTCAGCTTGTTTCAAAAAGTATTAACTATCATTTAATCTGTTAGGGTTATGTAGACCTTAAGGATAGCTTTGGTCCTTAGGATCTATCATGTAAAGGCTTGAAGATGAGAAAAAGTCAAATTCATTAAAATGTTTTCATTCTTTCATTATATTTTAGTTGAAATAAGTTTCCTATGGTTTTACATGATCTCAATTCCGTTACACACTATTAAACATTTCAATTGATTTGAAATAGAACACTATATTGAAGGAAATACATAGTTTTGATTTGAATAAAATACTCTGTACATTATTCTTTAGAATTATTTATATAGTCCGGCGCAAATTTATAAGAACACCTCATTTTCTTTGATATTCTGAGCATTATACAATGAAAATCAATTAAACTTTGTCAAAATGAGTATCTAATTGATACTTTATTTTAACATAATTTTGTCCGAATTAACTAAACATTAGCGCGCGCTGTCACGTAAAAACGAAAATGAAAGGGAGCATAATTATGACCGAATAATTCATTTACAAATTTGAAATTTTTATGCCTTAATCTAACCATCAAAATAAATCGATTCCAGTTTAAATTTTTTTTATTTTCTTTATCGTTAAAATTTTGTTAATTAATTTATTTAACATGAATTTCAATGGGAAATTTCGAAAAGGGAGCGTAATTAAGGCATTCAAGTATTTATTTTGATTCTCATAATGCGATGTTAAAGTGCTCACCAGCAAGATCAATCGGTATAAAAATCAAATCAATTGTATCACTTTTAATAAAATGGTAATATAAATAAAATTTAATTTTTGGTTTACCATTCAGTTCTATAGGCTTTTTCTGACTTTGGTTCATTTTATTTTCTACTTTATCAAAAGCGATCCGATTGATACGATTTTTATATCGATAAATCTTACTGATGAGTACTTCAACCAAGGCTGATGAGAATCAAAATTTATTCTGATTTGCCTTAATGGCAGGAATTTTTCGGAAATTCCCATTCAAGATAATGCTAAATAAATGGATTCACAAATTTTAATGGGAATGAAAAGATTACAAGATTTATAACCTGAATCAATTCATTTTGATGTTTAGATTAAGGGATTTAAATATCAAATTGGTATAACTATTTTTGGCCTTCAATTTGAAATTAATTAAAGTGTTTTTATAATTATGCTCCCCTTTATTTTCGTGTTTACTTGACAGCGCGCGCTAACATTAACCGAATTCGGTCAAAGGTATGTCAAAATAAAGTATTTATTAGACGATCATTTTGACAAAAGTTATTGGGTTGTCAGGAAATTAATGTCGTTTTTTGAATAGGTTTAATTAAATTCTTATAACTTTCAGAATTTATTCTAAATAATCTAAATAATCAATTAAGCACATTATTTATATAATTAAGATACTAATGTTTATCTTTGCTCCGGACACGCCTCCCTCATTCGTGTTTAAACATGGGTGTCGATAAGACACACATTCGGCATATAATGCTTTATGAGTTCAAAAAAGGAAATAACGCCACTGTGGCCACGAAGAATATTTGCGAAGTTTATGGAAATGTTCTGGATATCCACAAATGTCAGCGATGGTTTGCGAAATTCCGTTCTGGAGACCTCAGTCTCGAAGATTGCTCCGGTAGGAGTCGCCATATTGAAGTCGACATCGAAGCTTTGAAAGCTCTCGTTGAGTCCGACCCGCGTCAACATACCCGTGAAATGGCCACAAAACTTAACACCTCTCATGAGACAGTGCGAACCCACTTCCAGAAACTCGGAAGAGTCCTTAAAGAGGGTGTTTGGGTACCTCATAAGCTCTCCAGCGATAATCTTCTGCAACGACTGACCATTGCTTCTTCACTCCCCGGGCGCCAAACTTGAGAGCCATTTCTCGATCGAATTGTGACCGGTTACGAAAAATGGATTGTTTACGTCAACATCAAACTTAAAAAACAATGGCTTAGTCGCGGGCAGACACCCGTTTCCACCCCCAAACCTGGCCTCCATTCATAGAAGATAATGCTTTGCATTTGGTGGAACATGAGAGGAGCGATACACTTTGAACTTCTGAATCCGAATCAGACAATCACCTTTGACCTTTATTGTCAACAATTGGATCGATTAAACCAATCGCTTATTCAGAAACGTCCAGCACTGGTCGATCGAAAGGAAGTTCTTCTTCACGACAATGCGAGACCACACGTCGCCCGTTTGACACAACAAAAAATCAGGGACTTGGGATGGGAAGTCCTCCCGCACCCACCGTACTCCCTAGATATAGCGCCCACTGATTACCATTTGTTCCGTTCACTGCAACACCATTTGAGTGGAAAAGAATTTGAAAATGAAGAGAAGGTTAACGAGGACTTCAATTTATTCAATGCCTCCAAACAACCCGAGTTCTTCAAACAGGGGATTGAAAATCTGGTGAAAAGATGGGTTGCTATCATAGATAATGAGGGAAATTATATCATTGATTAAACTTCATTTGACTTTTAATAAAAGAGTTTTTTCATTTCTTAAAAAATACGATATTATATTCTTGACAACTCAATATATTCAAATTCATTGAAAACATCTCAAAATATCAAAGAAATAGACTGTTCTTATAAATATGCTCCGCACTCTAGATCTATAATTCACTTAATCAGGAAAGTTCTGTCGGTTAGATTTTTGCAGAAAATACTTTTGTATCATTTCATGAGTCAAGTTCATGCTAGTAATCAATTGTACGAGAAAGTATGGTGACCAGGTTGAGTTTGAGCTAATGAAGGATAAAAAAGTGCAAAGGGGGGACAAAGGTATGCTTTTTACTAAAAGTTGAAAGGTAATATAAAAGTGCAAAGGGGACCAAAGTATATTTTTTGCCAAAAACTAAAATGTAGTATGAAAGTACAAAGGTGAAAAAGTATAAGCTATTTAAAAATTTGAATTGAAAATTTTTTTTAAAAATTTCAAAAAAAAAATCTTTCCTCAAAAATGCTTTAAAATGTTCAAAACGTGGAAAAAACACAAAAAAAGTATTTGAAATTTTCACTCAAAAAACACCATTTTCCTATGGTGCGCTGAATTTGGAACACCCTGTATAATAGTCGGTTCAAGTGAAATAACTTTTGTTAACTATATTAGTATAAAGTCAGTTTTGAGACATCAAAAACCAGTAGAAATTATGATTCATTGCGATCATTGTAATTTCACTGGTAATTATTGGTCAAAATTACAAGATGAAATAAAAACCACAAAAACTATTCTAATATCTAGACATGTTAAAAATCGAGAAACTATTAATCGCAAAATATTTTCGGAGATGGTACAACTATCATACTTCTGACATATTGAGGTTAAAAGTAAGATTATTAATAGGTTCCATGTCTTTTGAGGGCAAACTTTTAAGCGCACGACTTTTGAGCGCAGACTTTTGAGCGCAATGCTTTTTCCGCGCGAAACTTTTCGGCACACGACTTTTCCGCGCAGTGATTTTTCCGCGTGAGACATATCAGCGCAAGTATTCTAAAATTTTTTATTAAGGTAAATAATTTTTCATACAATAAAATCTTATTTTTGAAGCCAGTTTTGATTAATATCATTAAAATTAAATTGTTAATTCTATTTATTATTTTTA
>JAQFZT010001683.1:0-14126 GCA_034696325.1 Camisiidae sp.
TTATAATTTCAAATATTAATTCAATTTAATTAACATAAATATTTAAATCAAAACATGCTTTCATTGATAGAGACAATTTCATTTATTTATAAAATGATATCACAAGTTATAATAACTAGTTTTTGATTAAATTCTAATTTTGATAAACAGTATTTTCGAAAATTATAAGTTTTATGAAATTGACGATTGAGTTGCATTGCATGGATTATATTTTTTGAGTGTACATTATAATTGTCAAATTGAAATGGAAACTTATTTAAAAATTCTGATGAAAAAATGCATTATTATTTGCTTATGAAAAATCTCTCAGAAAAAGAATAAAATAAGATAAGCCTCACATACAGTTTGAAAATACGAAATAAGTTTTTATTGGTTGAATTGAAAATTTAATCTGAAATAGCATTCAATTTATAATCAAATCAATTGTAAACAGGCATTCGGTAAACAGACCCATCAATACTCAAATTATTGAAACCCAACTCAAATTCAAATTCCAGTCTAAAATGTTTTTATGAATATTTTCGAACACTCAAAAGTTTTGCTCATTAGTTGTCATAAATTGAAAATATTGAAGGCTCGAGTTTGGATTTGGCCTTTAATATCGTTGAAGATTATGCTAAGATTTAGTTGAGTTGAGGTTATACAGGTTAAATGTTTGAAGAATTATTGTTGAGCGAGATCTAAAACAATAATAATACCTTGAATTACGTAAGTAAGCCTTTTTAAAAGTATTTCTTCAAATAAAATAAAGCCCTTATTTATCTCTATTTCAGCTGATCTAACATTTTGAGGGCTTTTAATTAGACTTTCTTCAATTGAAATATAATATTTCACTTGTCATAAACTTATGCTAATTATTATGAATTTATTCCATTCTTACAATAAATAGCAGTGAAATGAAAAATTAAATGAATATAACAATGAAATAATTGATTGTTTGGATAGATCTAATTGACTTGAGGGGATAAAGCCGTATATTTTTCATCACACTATGTTTGGTGTTATGTTCCATAAGATAATAATGAGATATTGATTTGAACATCATATTAGTTGTGAGACCTATGCTGTATGATATGCAAAATCCTAATACTCCTTCATTTAACTAAATTCAGTTCATTTATTCAAGAAAATTTCCTAATGAATGAATATTTATTCAAGTTGTGATTATAAGTATTTGACACTTAAATATTATCGGTATTTGAATTGTAATGAACATATTTGGCGAATCACAAACTCATATCATAAAGTATTTCTAACGCTCAAAACAGCGATTATGAAATCATTTGAATGCATTGTCTTCAGGCTGATTCTCATATTGACTGAGAAAACAAAACATAACTTCTATGCATTTATGGAATTAAGTTTGTTAAGTTTTTTTCGTTGTCTTTTCACATCATAAATTCTTACTTTTTCTCATTTTTCACAACGATAGATATCATCACTTTTTATGTGATTCACTTCTGGACAGTTTCGGTCTCCGTTCGGCGACCTTTAACCTTTATTCAACAGTTTCAAACTTAAAATGAAATTTTCTGTTGAGTGCAAAGCGTTGCAGATGTGGTGAGACTTTAGATTATTTAGAATTTCTAGTGTTTGACTATGAATAGGTGTCAATTTGACTCTAATTGTTTATGCATGTATTTACAAAATTCTGTGATTTTTGTGATTTACAAAATTTACAAAGTTCTGTGCCAAGCATTTTATAGACATTCATTTTACAGACATCTCATTTCATAGACATTTCATTTCATAGACAAATTTTCAGCTAATATAGATTCTGGTACTTCAGGAGGTTATGGTGGAGATTATGGTGAAGTTTTCAGAAAAATCACACAAATTTTAATCAATTAATAAAATTCAAATTATGAAATATAAAAAAGCAAAAAAATTCTAATTAAATAAAAATTAATATAATATTGAACTGAATAGATTCGAAATAAAAACTACACTTTTCTATAATACGTTTAATTGTTTGACATTTTGGAGGTGTGAAATACCTTAATTCTCATGAGATTATAAGATTAGCAGATATGAGATTGAATGTACTTGATTTTCAGTTTAATTGAGTTTTATAGTTTAATTCATATTCAATATATTCAAGTCTCAGATATGTCAATGAATTGAAAGTATTATTTTGAATCTATATAATAAAATCCTAACATTTTCCATATAAATTCTTTTTGTAAACACTACTCCGCCGGCTGTGATCATCATAGAGAGTTCAGAGAGATCTCATTTTAATCAGTGTGACCTCAAGGTGTGCCGGAAGTTTTAATTATCTCAAAAAAGTGGCCACAACTCTTAATTTAAAAATTTTAGGCTACATTTTAGACAAGATTTTAGGTAATTTTGAAGCCACTTATCATAAACATGAAATGAGACCTCAACATAAATATATTTATATGTTTCACATACTGCAAAGTATTCAAAGAAATCATTCGATCATTAACTCTCATAACTATTAAAAAAATGAATTTCGGGATTAGGCCCGGACATCTCCCTAGTATAATATAATAACTTAAAAATTAAATGAAATGTTTATTAAATGAAGTGTCAATAAAATGAATTTCTATTAATTGAATGTCTATAAATTGAAATGTCTATAAAGTGGACGTCTATCAATCGGGGTATAACCGTTTTGCGCAATATTCAACTAAATATGAAAAAGTGATGGAAAACCCCTTAAAATTTTTCATAATGAATGAAGATTTTTTTGATGTACAATACACGCAGGGATTCAAAGAAATTTATGAATTTGCACTCAAAAAATGATGCGGATTATGAATTTGACTATAATTATGATTATGATTGCGGATTTGACAACTTGTAGCCACTACTCAAATACTATTTACTTGATTGTTACCTGAAGCAACCATTCAGAAACATCTATTAAATAGTATTGTTTGCAAAAGTACTACCCCTTACAAAATGTCTTTGTTTCAGTGATTTGTAGGAAAGAAAAGTAGTCTAATTTACTCTGTCTCATAACTTTACCTTTAAATAAATAGAGAATTTAGTACTTCAAATGTAAATTTTGAGCTGTGCTTCTGTCATATCATTTCATTCAAAGACTTATTTTAAACTCTGTATAATGAAAGAAATACAGAATTCAAGAGAATAATACCAGTCAAATCCATTCATAACATTATTTAGACTTGAATAATTACTCCTTTGAAATGATCCTCAAAATGTTCGAGTTGTTAAGCTTTCAAGTTAGTTGAGCAGTGATTTTAAATTGCTAACAGATCTGCATTTAGTTTGAACTGAATATTAGCATTTTATGCCACCTGAATAGGATTTGAGTGTCAACAATAAGGTTGCTAATTTACGCGTAAATTTAATTTTTAGGTGTAAATTACGCGTAAATTACACGTTTAAATTACAGTAATTTACGTTTAATTCACATTTTATATGGTAAATTATATTTTTGGATGTAAATTACGCGTAATTTACGCGTAAATTAAACGTGTAAATTACAGTAATTTACACCTCTAGCATCCTTAATCAACAATAACACTAGATCGTGATATATTGTATTGAAACTCCTAGCGATGATTTTGGAAAGCAAAGCCTCTTACCTGCAAAGCAAGTCCTATTCAAACTTATACAAAAAATTGATATCAAAATACTAATCGATCAAAAGGAACACTAATATGAAACGTACTGTACATATGTTAAGATCATCACTAGCAGTTTCAATAGTAGTACTCAGTAATACTGTAACAATAAATTTAGTTCAAACTGTTTTGCATACTTATGTGATTCCTTTAACATAAATTATACTTTATTATAGTCAAGAAAGAAAGTGAATGTTTGACAACTAGAATAAAATAAAACATAATAAGAATTTGTGCTAAAATTGAAAATGATTTTGATCGTCAATATGAAAGCGGAAACAATTTTGCTATAAGTTTATATTTCTAGCAGAATAAGTTCTATAGTATTGAACATCAAAGCGCAACATCAGTACTTTTCAATTCCAGTATAAGTACTCTGAAAGAGCTCTATAACTCTGAGATAGTTGTCATCTAAACCCTTCGTGAGTGAAAGTATAGAAAAGTGTTCCTCAAAGCACTATTCGATAACTTAATAAAGTCTTTGACATCATTTGATTCTAATTATTAATTTTTCTTATTATTATTATTTTTCTGGTGTTTCTAATGTTTATATGATTGGAACTGATTTTCTGATGACATAAGTTATTAAACTGAAACATTCAATTGATTTCTCAATTTACAAACTTATCTGAGATCTTAAAGAATCAGTGAAACAGAATCGATGGCAGATCTGAATCAGAATCTATCTCTTATCGAAGAAAACTGTTTTATACCTCCATTAGAAGCCATTCCGTTTCCATTTCAAATGTTTTTGGTAGTCCTCTATTCAATTACATCTTTAGTGGCTCTTTTGGGAAATATAACTGTTATTATTGTTGAGATTTTCGGCAAACAGTCGGCACATAACTTAAGAAAATTTCTGATAAATTTGGCCATTTCTGATATTATAATTGGTGTGCTTTGTGTGCCATTCACTTATACGGATTTCATGCTCGGGCAGTGGATATTTCCGCATTGGTTATGTCCGGCCGCACAATTCGTTCAGTTACTTTCCGTTTTTGTCACTTCCTTTACTCTAACAGTTATCTCAGCAGAAAGGTATCAATTTTATAGTTTTGTACTTTAACCCTTAAAATATTCATTTAATTTCTAAGTTTTCAATGAAGTTAACACTTCAATCATTAAGTAATTGCAAGTTTAAAACAGAGATAACTCCAATTGATTTAATTATTAGAATCATTCGATATAAACTGTAGTTTTGCTTAAGTTTTCAGAGACTTATTTTTCTGGCTTAAAAATATTGTTATTTTTAACTACAATATAACTTAATTGAATTTTGATTGGTTTTGAGAGAATAAGAATTGAGTTGACTTCAAAAAGTGTGACTTAATGTTATTACTGATCTCATACCTAACATGAGATCAATCCTATCAATATCCCAATCATTGTTAAACCTAAGGTTCAGTCTAACACTGAACCTAAACTAATGACTCTAGAAATTTGCTAACAATAGCCTAAACTGTATATAAGACCTTTACATTACGTGTCATTAAGTTGTTATTATAATTATGTAGTGCTCATAACACTAACATCAATAGGCTTTAAGCCTTAATATTAATAAAGTCTTCTCTTAATAAAAAGCGATTTCAATTCGTATTACATTTAATATTTATGTAATTATTAAAGTCTTCAACCAATCCATAGCTCCAGAGCTAACCCCTACACCTATCAATTCTATTGAGGTGTTATATAACAGAATATAGGTTTGGAATTGCTATGAATTTTACACTAGAATTGAATTTTTTCAAATGTAAAGCACGTAAAGAATCTTTATGACAACAAGATTTTGTTACACTTCTAGTATGGCTCTTACACTTAACATGAGATCATTATATAACCTGAGGTCCAGTACTAAACCCAACATTAATAGGCCTAACATTTTAAAAAGGTAAGGTTCAGTCTAGTACTGAAAACTAAACTAATGACTCTCAACATCTCTATGAATAGTTCAAAATGTATAATCAATAGCCTAAAAGTAATTCCAGGTCTCATTAAATAGTAGTTTCTTCTCGTAATGTTCTTTACGTGCTATTTAATAGGCTTTGAGCCTTCATCTAAATAATAATAAAAAGTAATACAATTTATTTATATAAGTTTTCGGCTGTCAAACTCATAGATTCATCGCCAGCTCTACAGCTAAACCTTTTAACGTGTTAATTTCAAACACTATTCAGTTTTAGATACCTCTCATTGAGTTGAGTCAACAGATGTATAAACTTTTGAATTAAATGAGCCTTTTCTTATAACTCACAGATTTGACAATTGAGTAAAACTAATTGACATTAAGTTTTTCTACTATTTAATCATTTTGTGATTTACTATAAAAATTAAATGTTTTCAATTTTGTAAGTCATCTATTTTTGAGCTAAATTTGAGGCTCATTTTATTGCACTTAAACCTTACGATATTTAACCAAATGAAGAAAATTGCCTTCAAGTTAGAAATAATTGGAGTGACTCTTCTCATAGTTATAAAACACTTGAATGTGTTTAGCTATCACTCTAAAAGTTTTTACTCTATGAGTTATAACATCTTTATTTATTAATGAAGTTTTATTCACTTATACTCTAGTTTATGGTCAATGAGATAAAGCACTATATTCTGTGTATTGCTATAACTTATAGAGAGATTATTGCTTTGTATGAAAAGTCTATAAAAACTATCATAAAGTTATAAAATTATGACAAATAATGAGGCCTTTCAAGTATTGATATTTCAGAATTTGATAAATCTTTGAGTTTTATGAAGTAGTTCACTTCAAAAAAAATTGATATTTGCATTTTATTAACCACTGCTTTAAAAGATAAAGTTTATTAGTAATAAGTTATTACTTTGAGTTGACTTTATTATCAAATCTATATTTTTTCTGTTTATCACAATACCGGCCTAATGAATAAAATAATATTTGTATGAACGCTTTGATCTATTAGATTTGACCTCAAGTTCATCATTTATTATTTTAGTGTTAACACTAAGGTTTTAATAGTTTCAGTTCAGCCTATGATCAGTAGGTTTATAGTGATTTCTAATAAGTCAGTTAATACATTCTTTGAAAGCTTTCAAATAAATATTTTTCAAGTGAACGAAGTGATAAAACTCATTCAAATAGAATTAATAAATAACAAGTTTAATCATCCATAAGTTTATATTCAATAAATCTTTATTTATTTCTCAATTTGAGAGGATTTTAGTAGAAAAATTACTTTTATCATAAATTTGGTCCTCTCATGAACTTCAGTTCAAGTCGTCAATTCTGTGTACGATATATTCACTGGTTTTATTGGCATTAAATCTTAACTTTCATTATAAGAAAAAGAATTTTCATTCTTAAGTATAAGAATAAGAGATTCTATTTCTCTTCACATCTATTACTCTAAATGTTTAAATAATAAAATCTCTTAACAAGAAATATTATACATAAGTTTTATTGAAGCGCAAAATACAGAAGAAACTTGAAACCTGTGACTAAAAAGCCTGAAAAAAATTAAGATTATGTTAAAAGCTTTCAGTGAAATAATCTCTTAATACTTTTACTTCTCAACTTGAAAGAAATGATAACTTGATAAGTAATATCAGGCGTCAAAATCAATTCTTATGCACTCTTGAAATAGTAATTTTCTAAATATCTTGAAGAATGATAGAAAAATCCTTCAAATTCATATTGAGTTGATTTACACAGAAATACACATATTTTGTTATACTCAAAGACATGTTACTATTTCAGAATCTTAAAGCTTGAAATTCTTTCTCAGTTGATATCTTTCAAATCAACAGCTTTTCTCTATTGATTTAAAATATGAATGAAACTTGACATGAAGGAGAAATTTTGCTTAATTTGCATAATTTGGTGAAAATGAATAAATTTTGCTCCAATTTTTGGCGCTATAAGTGGTGCTTTGTGACTGAATGAATAAACAATCTTAAAATTATCAAGTTTTCTATTCATCCCATCATTTGTTTATAATTGAATTGAGAATCACTAATGTCGGCACTTTTACACTCAATAGAGTGTTTGTGTATTTTATTAATATGAAAGCAAACAAACTGGTTGTGAAATATTTGTTAGATTTCTCCAAAACTCAAACAAGAGCTAAAAAGCCAAAACAAGTCTCTCATCATCACTACTAATACAATCACATTAGTCCTGTTCAATCAAGTTGTTTTTGCGGGAATTCAAGAGGAAAAAAGCCCAGAAAACCGGAAAGAGTTATCACAAAATAATGAGATCTCAAAATCTGTGCTAAAAAATTCATATGACTCTTAACTCATACATTGGGAGAGATTTTGGATTTCTTCGAGTACAATAACAGTCAAATAAAAGTATTCAATCATTAAATATTTAAAATTTCAACATTTTGAAAATATCAAACACAACATTAATCTCAATTGAGAAATTGTGAATTGACATGATTTAGAGAATAATGTACAATATTTATTGAGTAGTCTTTGCTTTATAGAAGTGTCTCATAAGAAGAGTGATCAGATCCTCCATATTTGATTCTCATAATCAACTCAAAGACTAGTCATCAAAATAAAAAGTTTTTAAAATTCATGAATCTATAATTCTTATAATTCTTCTCTTATTCTTTCAATCAATATTAAAATATAGAATAATATCATAGTTTAAAATTAGTGTTAATTCGCTTACAAGATTTTCATTTCGCTGACTCAATCTTAGTCTTAAGCAAATTTTTTTGAAAGTTTTTCATTTGTCACAGTCTTAAACTAAACGAAATACTTTGAATTTTTAGATATATGGCGACAATTCATCCTTTTTCGTTGACATACGAATGGCTGAGCTCTCATTCAAACTGTTTGTTATACTTGGCGTGGATTCTCGGAAGTGTATTCTCGTGCAGTTGGCTCTCACACACCGAAGCCGTACAATTTGAACTCAATAATAATACCTATTATGAATGCCGTTATGATACAAACGGCTTGACAACATTCAAACGCAAATTGCATTTATCATGTAATTTCATATTAACATTCGCTCTGCCACTCGTTGTATTGGTATTTAGCTATTCGGCGATCACCAAAAAATTAATGGCTGACACTATGGGTGATAAAGACGCACCTCTCAGAAGAAATACCCAAATGAAGGATAGGAATAAAGTAAGATTAATGTGTTTAGTATGATATTAACATTTACACATAAATCATTTATTAGTTTCGATTAGTTTGAAAATATTGAAAAAAGTTGATAATAGATCAGAGCTTTATTCTCAATACAGTGATAAAAATAAATTTAATGGATATACAGAATTTAGAAAAGAATTTAGAATTTAGAAAAGTATTTGTATTCAATAGTTGATACAGAATTTAAAGAATGCTTGAGTGAATACTTTCCTAAAACAAAAGAAGTTGTGTTTCACTCAAATTTGTGTGAATCGGAGATACGGACTGGTATTTGAGACTCAATATAAGAAATATCGAACGATTTAGGCCTCAACTAAGTTACAACTGGATAATTAAGAAATTTATTATAAATTAGCCTCAATTCTTCTTACTATAGCCGATAAGAATGATGTTTGTGGTTGTCTTACTTTATGGCATTTGTTGGACGCCTATTAAGACCTATCAAATCATACAAAATTTCTGGCCGACTCTATTCATCTTTTGTAGTTCAACGAAGTACTATTCAATCGTTGGTACTTATTTTTTCTGTCATTTTATTGCGATGAGCAGTTCTTTCGTCAATCCTATCATCTATTCATTTATGAGCAAAAGTTTTCGGGTGAGTGCTTAGGATTAAGTTAATGGAATCTCCATTTCAAAAGGAGGCAGAGTTTTATCAAATTTGAATCACTGAAAAATTCTTACCCAATAGAAGTTCTCAACAAATGCTAAGAATATTGACTTTACTTACCTTTTGTTGAAGTTGAGAATTATTAGGCTCAATCAAACTGAAGGTTGTAAGTGAGCGCCTCATCATAATGATAAGATCAAATCAATATATGTGTTAATGCAAAGCTAAACAATACCAACACAACTTTTTATTAACTGCTTAGATCTCTAATAGAAATGAGGTGCATCATAAAACAACACATAGAATTTAGGTGCCTTTTTTAGACACTAATACCAAACTTTTGGTAAGGCTTTAACTTAAACTTATTTTTATAGCTCTAAATTAGTGTCTAATAAAGGCAACACTAAAAAATTCAATGTGTTAAATCGCAACCTCACAAATCTCTTAAATTCATAAACAAATAAGTAAATAAAAACTTAGAAACTAATAATTTATAACTAATTAAGAATTTCTATACATTCGAAAATTTAATTAATGAAATCTATTGCAAAACAATCTAATTAAATATAGTTGTTGAATCGAAATAAAATTAACAAAAATTTTGTTTATTTAAATGTATTAATACATTTGACTCTCACAACAATTTGAAATAAAGCGCTCGAACTATATTTGATAGTTATATTATTCCCTACATAATAATGTTTGCCTTACAAACTCTGTTGGATATGTTTAGCTTTGCATTAACACATATACAAAAGATTCTCCATAATTTTGTGATAAGATTCACCAAATTTCATATCAGTCCTAAATCCAGTTGTATTCCGTGAATTTTTAAATAAATCAAGTCAGAAAACTTCGAGTTCTCAAAATGGACTAGAAATCAGATCAATTCTTCAACAACTGGAAAACAAGTTAACCATTTGATGTGATGACAATCACTAAAAGAGATCAGAATGTTTTGAAATCAACTGTTAGGGAATGTTATTATGAGTTGGTTCGTGGCAGAGAACCACTCAAAGTTGATGCTCACTCAGGAAGACCGATCACTTTAACTGATCCGGTAAGAGAAGAGTGCGTGCGAAAGATTCCAAAGCGAGATACAAGATCTAATCGGCAACATTTTTCACAATTAAACATCAATATCTTGGAGTCTGTAATCAATTTTCTTGATTTTTACCCTTTTTCTCACTATTGAAGCAGTTTTTGATAGTATTTCGACATCTTTTAGAAAAGATCAAGACCTTCAAGAAGTAACAGATCCGTCGCTTTTGTCGAATCAAAGTTATAGAGAATCTTTTGTATGTATTGATTTGGAACCGCGTCACTTAAAACTTTGAGTTTGCCCAATACGTTCATCTCTTTTCAAAACAAATTTATTGAAATTTATCAGAATCCCAGACAATTAAGTTATTATTTTTCAAATTAATTAATTTAAAGCGCATTATTATTTATTGCATAATCTGCACTTCACTCATATCTACAATAATAACGGTTTAATACTTCGCTTAATTAAAGTTATGTTAATTTATATGAATTCAGTTAAAATAAAACTTTAATATAAAAGTTAAGCCAAACGTTTTCGAACTAATTTTAAATGATTATCAAGGCTATAACGAAGCTAATCAAATAAATTCAGGTTTAATTAGATAACCAAATGAATAGCAGAAAATGACAGTTATTTGTATTATTTTGAAATTTAATATCGATTGAGTTTTGCGCGTGAATTGATTCTCAATCAAATGAGAAAAGATATGTTAATTTACAATTTTTGAAAACAAGTCTCTGCCAGTTATGAGTTTGATGTGCAACAAAAGTTACATATTGGCAATCAGTTAGAAGTTAACAAACTTTTTCACTCCTAATATAAACAACATTTTTCTTTTACTAATTAAATAAAGTACAAGTTTTCAAAGGAAATTCTATTTTGTCCTATACATTGTTTACTTAAAAACTTATATTAAGTGGAATGAAAAGTTCTTGTAACTAATCATCGGTTTGAATTCAAAGAGAAAAAGACAAAAATTTTCAATAAAAGAGAAAGAAAATCAAATATATGTTCAAAAGTTAAATGAAAACTGGAGGCAAAGTCAATCACTTGTATAAATTGGATGGAAAAAGACATAAATAGTTTATTTATAAAGAATTAACGAATTTAATTACTTATTTTCGACCTATTCATATAAGTTAAGATCAACTCAATTCTATCTAATGTTTAAATATTTATCGAAACATTTCAAAGTTAGAAAATAAATCTCAAACTAAAGCAAAAATAATTACTTGAGTCATTATTTGTTTCGTTCAAATTTGAAAGAAAGGAAAGATTATTGAAAATATAAAAAGTTATGAAAAGCTCAAAATTTGAAAGAGAAATGACTTTTGTTTTACAGTTGATCAAAAAGTGTAAATATAAGCATTGATTTTACATTTAACTCTTGATTACAATGAAGTTTTCGCTGATTTTTTTTATTATTTAATCATTTATTTCAGAATGATTTTCGTCGGATTACACGTTCGCTTTCACTGAACAAACTCTCTCAAAGACATATGAGAAGCAAAACACAGAGCACTACTGTTTAGTATTTGTTGGCATTTTGAGAACTTAAAGTTACTTTAAATCTAAAAATCATTATTTATGCTCCAAATTGAAAATGAAACAGAAAAATAAAACAATCATTTGAACAAAACTAAACATAAAAGAAAAAGAATAATCAAGTATTATGTTATTGAATTAATGATAGATTTGTTGGTTTTCTCGATAATTTAGGACATAATTCAAAACTATTTTATCAATTGTTAAATGAATTGTTGAATTCTTTATACTTAAAGCTCTTATTGATTAAAAAATATAAACTTATCAATTAATAGATGTTTAATCCAAACGTTTTCGACTTTTTCTTAAGTGTTGTTATAAACGACTAAATTATAATTGACTTTTACAATAATGAAAACTTGATTTAAGCACGTTTTTCTATAATATGATAACCAGATATTGTTAAGGTTATAGCCTTTATCTCTTTAAGGGGTCAGCACATAGTACGTACTCTGGTTGAGGTGATTTTCAGACCCCCCTCTTTGTACGCCTTATTATAACGTTATTCCTATGGAGGTACACGCTTTTGACTGACCCCACTCCCCCTTGACCGAGTACGTACTATGTGCTGACCCCTTATGTGTTCACCTAAGTTATGACGTTTCGATGAAGCAATAATTGGACCGATTTATATAATTTGGGCCTATCAGCCAAGCGGTAGCTTTGCAGTAAAAGCGCTTTAAAGTTTTAACACTTATCTATTGTCATATAAAAATCAATATGTGTTCAAAATTAGATTTTTTATTCCCAAATAAAAGTTAAATATACTTTCTTTTAAATATATGAGCCATTTGTGCTTTTAATTAAATAGTTAATACAAGATTATTTTTATGAACGGAACTTTACATTCAATGCAGTGCTATATACGGTAGTTATTTGTTAAATGTGGTGTCGTCTAGAATCCTACCTCCTGTGGAGGTGTCAATTAAACTTGAATTATACTCAGATATAGTGCATGCTTTTATATCAAACACTATTTGATCGAAACACATATTAAAATTGAAACAGATTAATAAGTCCGTGTCACCACCTGTTGACAACTAACCCCTGTCAACACTAATAAGTTTTACAAAACTTATTACACATTTCTAAATTATGATTTACCCTAATTACAATTAAACCAAATTAATTATCACCAATTTATATATCTTAAAAATTAATTAAAATTACCCTAATCACTTTTGAATAATATTTATACACAAATATTTACTTTTTGTTCCCTAAGTTAATACTTTTCGTAACAACAAACTGTAATTTGATATGTATGCCAGTGCATAAGGTACTGACATACTTATATGTATTCATTCATTCATTGTGCTTAATAAAGTGGTTTATGTAAACAGTTTTTTTTTGTAAAATCAGTGCCCCTGTCCCGTTGGAGTAGTACAGTGCTTAATCGAGTACGTACTCTTCAGCCGAACTCCCACATAATTGAACGCAACGACAACGCCGGTAACCTCATATAGGTAAACCGGCCTACGGGACATACGCCTAACCAGTCCCGTCTCAAAATAAAAATAATCAAATATATAATTATTTATCAATTCATATTAAAAGTAAGGAAGGATTCAGATTTAGTTAATGAAAAGCAAAAAACTGCTTAAATCTATTTCAATTTAGAACATTAAAACTTTGTTTTTATTACAAAATAATTTCTTTATAATTTATTCAATATATAAAGTAATTTTTGATTATTATCAATTATGTTTAATTGTTTCAATTTGTATTGATTAAAATGCAGTCTTTCATTCAAAATCAGTTAATTTGTAAAAAAATTACTTTTTTGCGTTTTGGTCAATAAGTGTTCGACATTCGCTACATGTACTAATTACAAGTTTGGCTTTAATTGACACCTCCACAGGAGGTAGGATTCTAGATGACGGGATATTTAACAAGTAACTACCGTATATTGCATTGAGTATAAAGTTTCGTTCATAAAAATAATTAAATTTTGTATTAACTATTTAATTAAAAGCACAAATGGTTCATATATTTAAAAGGCTACACCACGATTCGCCAGCACTCTGTTTTCAATCCCTTCAATAACTAATTCCCAAAAAACGTATCCCATTTTCAAACTTATTTCATATAATATAACAAAATTATTAATTGTATTTGAATTATACGTCCTATTCCACTACGAAATTAACTAATACAGGTAATCCCCCTG
>JAQFZT010001684.1:0-14124 GCA_034696325.1 Camisiidae sp.
TGATTCCATAACCATATCTTTTTATAGCTAACATTTGAGGAACTTTTCCACTGAACATAATTATGAAAGAATTCAAATAACTTATTGAGGATGTTATTCAATATCCAAATTGAATTGAATTGACACATGTTCTAATAATAGACAGCATGCAGTAAAACATGTCTAGTTGAACATTTTTATAGACTTTATGCAACTTTCATAAAGTAAATAATTAAACTCAATTTGACTTTTTTTCAGTATTGTCATCAAAGCATTCAATAGTGCAGGAGAGGGTCCGTCTTCACAGGAAATCATTACAAGTACATCAAACAACGGTATTATACAGAGTATTATTAAATAAATTCAGTTTAGTTTTGTGTGTTTTCCTTTACTCTCAATGTTATGAAAATTGCAACTTTTATTTGTTTGTTCAGACCCTCCTTCAAGACCTTCCGTTTGGATCTCATCGACGACAGAAACTTCGATTGCTCTCAAATGGGATCAAAAGGGAATCACTTCTGACATAACACGTATGTAATCTTAACTAATCATAATGAATATGGTATTTATGTGTCTATTTTTGGTCAAATGTGTGAACAAATGAATACGAAAAACAGCAATATATGTGCCTTTGAATTGCATGTAAATTGCAAACTTCATACAAAGCTTCAATAATACATTTTGTTATCTTAAAAATAAACTATTCGTTGCTTGTAATTACAACTTTATATTAATATTCTAACAACACTTTATATTATAAAGTTGTAATTACAAGCAACGAATAGTTTATTTTTAAGATAACAAAATCTATTATTGAAGCTTTGTATGAATTGTGTTGAATAAATAATTGTTTTCTTATGAATGATTAAGCTTTTTATGACTTATTTTGATAGGAACAATAACTTAGTAATATCTGATTAAAAGTGCAGTTACATTGTTTTTCAGATAAAGTTTCATATATTGTTTGATTGTTTACCAAAATTGCTCAAAATTTATAAGTTTGGAGTAATTTGTATGGAATAAATTCATAAACACAATTTCATGTTCAAGAGATCTAATCAAAAATATAACAGAAATAATGAGATTTTGATTTTTAACTTAAAACATTTGTCAATAGAGGAGTTTTAAAAGTCAGTCGATTTAAGACTTATTTGACAATTGGTATAGATTTGAAAAATTGTGAAGAAAACGTTAATTTAGATGGGATTGACTTGAAGTGCTTTAATTAATGATAATTTGTTTGACTAGATTATGTGATTTACTATAAAGATGATCGTTCACCATGGATGGAGATCGCATTCCCATCACAAGAAACTAGTCAATACGAACTGTCAAACCTTCAACGCGGAACTGTATATCAACTTTATATGAGAGCTATGAGCAAAAGAGGCTCAAGTGATCCCAGCGATGTTCTCACTATTAGAACAGAAGGAGATGGTATGCAATTCAACATTAAATCACATTTATATGAGTTATTAAACTGAATATTATTGTTTAGTTCCAGTTATTAATATAGTGAACAATGAAGGAGTAGTACAACAAGAAGTGCCTCCATATTTGCGTTCATCTGTAATCATTCCAATATCAGTAGCCATTGTTATAATAGTGATCGCGTGCTCAGCCGCTTATGCATACATAAAAATTGAGGAAAGAAATGCTCAGATACTCAAAGCAGGAATGATTTCTGTCAGTCCTTCCAAAAACTTTCAATACATCAACACAACGTCACCACATGTCAGCGGAAGACAAAGTGTTGTCTCAGAAGAGGGAACCCTTTCGTTTCGATACAGCGATTCATCCGACAAAACGAAGCCATTGCTGGCGAGGCCTCCGGTGCCAACTGTTCTGTGGGCTCAACATCAAGAGCCTATACTTGAAGAAAGCGATGACTACCCTTCGCCTTACGCAACACTACCATTTCAAAAGTTCACAAGTTTTAAGTCTCCGCCATCATCACAACCACCTCCTCTTCCACCTGAAAATAGGAGGTATATTCACGACGAAAAGAACCTGATATACCACACGCCTCCGCACACATCCTCTAATGTATTTTGTAAAGTGGATGTACATAATCAGGATAATAGTGATTCTTATGACGAATTTTTTAAACCACATCATGTTTGAGACCATTTTAAGACAATTTTTTATCTATATATCACTTAATTGTGTAAATGAATTTTTGAGATCATTTATCAATTTTTTACATTTTATTTAGATTGAAAAGTTATTTATTGTTTAATTGCTTGTAAATAGTTTAACGAATTTATTATTCAAAGGCCGCACTTTATAACCACTATTGCAATTGTATTAACTTATATTTAGTTAATAGTCTTTCATTTATCAATTCAAATTCTATTTAATCTTCAAAACTATATACAAAACAGCAAATTAAATCATTTTAATAAAATTCGATTAAATTATTTAACTTTTATTTGTTTTGTTCATTTCTTTATTTAAACCTAAAAAGTGTAATAACTTGAGGGCCAAAGACTAATAAATAAGGACACGATTTCCGGGAGTTTAAAATAAACTTATTTTGAGTTAACTTTTAATTATTTAATAAGTTTATTGTTGAAAACAGCGGAAAAAGTTTAGAATCAAATCTAAATATGATTAGTTTCGAAGACTAACTGAATTTCAGTTTTTATTAATTATTGAAAATCAATATCTGTTTGAAGATATGATAAGTTATTCATCTTTGGAATCGGTGGCGACCTTTCTTTTAAACTCATTGTCACATACTTTGAGATCGTGTTTTCAATCTATTTGACTTCAATGGTTTCTTAACTCTATGCAGACCTCAGGCGATGAACTAATGGTATCATTAGCTTTACTTTCAATGAATTCATTCGAGAACATTCGCGATCTTCAAGACATGGTTTGTGTTGTGACTCCTTTGATGTATGAGTCGTCTTATCGGTATAAGTGCTGCATAGCATGCATTCTCCGATTAACTTGAAATTCAATATAAAGATGTAGTTTCTGAAGATAATCAAGAATCTGTAGGAATTTTTGTGGGGAACTCAACAGTTCCAAAGATATGGCCAAATGAAGACGTTGAAATCCTATAGTAATTTGCTTGATATAAACACAGTCATTATGAAAATACAATAGGATTTGTGAGTCTTCGTTTGGCCATATCTCTGGAATTACTTATGTCCGACAAACAATTGTTCAATATTCGGATTCCTCATCTCAAATTACATCTATATATTGAGTTTCATCAAATTGAGAGTCCGCATAGTTAAGTAAAATTGTTCCAAACCAACTGTTTGGAGAGGCTTTGATCTTATCTTTCAAGTTATTGTTTGCCAATAAGCATGTCATCGAATGGCTCCGACCCACCAATCAATTCAAAGCTTTGAGAATTGCCATATAATTTATGCTTTTTATAATTCATTTAATAAAATGCCATCAATTTATAACTTACACCTATACTCGTGAACTGTTTTGTTCAGTTGTGTATCCATTTTCATAGAACTAATACAAACTTTATTCAAACCACAAGAATATAAATTATCTCATTTCAGACAATAGGTTTGTAAACTTTTAAAAGAAAATCTTTCATTCGATTGAATTTCAGTTTTGTTTTGAATAATTTAAAGAATAAGCACAACTTTAGGTGCAGTCAAATGAGTTTTACTGTCAAATACTAATTACTATTTGCAACAAATATTTAGTCAAATCAAATCACAACTTATTATTGTTTGAATGATTTTTTCAAAAATTTGATTGTTTAGCAATTAATAGATCGTTATTTTGAGTTTAATAGCTTTGTAGCCCTGGAGAAGATCTGAATATTGATCGAAAAGCTTCGGCTTATATTTTCTATTCTATCTTCACTGAATAGTTTAAATTTGATATAAAGAACTACTTACTATTGTTATAAATCTCACTAACTTTAGATATTTATGTAAAACTTACCATTCAATATGTTTTTAAGTTAAGTTTTTTAATAAATCATATCAACCTCTTTTAACTTTTATTTAAATTATATAAAAATCACAGAATTGCCAATCATTAAAAAATAATTAATTTAAAAACTAAACTGTTATGAAATAGTTTCATAACTTTCATTCTACTCAATAGAAGTAATTGGTTCGCAATTTTTGAAATCAGATTCAAATTCACTCAGTTCTGAATCCTATGAATGGGATTTTTTTCCGGAATCGATACATATTGTGGCAGATTTTCAAATATATCCATTAATTTTTCAAGTTATAGCTATAGTTTTTTTAAATACTATCTCAAAGTTATTAAAGTATGAAATTTTAGCTCAAATCAAAATTTAATCTTTTATAATTGAAATCATTTTTGAAAAAGTTGTAGTGATTTATAACAAAAAGATCATCAAAACATTAAATAATACATGTATAACTCATTATATTATTTTAATGAAAATTTCATTTCAGATCAACACTGACTTTATAATTATTGGTTGACTTGAATAGATTGTAATTTATAATTATTGCATAAATTGTTTCTCGACTTTGTTGTTTGAGCGCTGACTCGACCCGTATTTAAATATAAATTCACTGCAAACTTAATGACTTAAATGAATTTGAAATAATTGATGCATTGCTACTGAAAATGGGAAACATTTAGTCTATGCATTAGAAAAGATGTAACAATAAAATGTCTGAATTAATCTAAATTTCCATTTCCTGAAGTTCGTTATCAGGAGTTTGTGTTACATTATCTTTATTTCTTATGGCGGACCAAATGACGCCCAGGAGTGTTACGTCCGCTTCTAATAGAGTCATGTCTTTAGTTGAACCCAAAAATCTTTCAGACAATTCCATGTCATTGATCCTAATCTTGACTTTTGCTCCGCGAACGTATTCACTAGTATTTTAAAAATGACTTACAAAAATGTTGATAAAAATATGTGAATTAAGACAAAAAAGTAATTGAATATAAAATGATTGAACCTTTGATTACGTTTTGGTCGTCTACAGACGGCATTGAATTTGGCGCCAAAATCTATATAGAGATCGTCTTCAATGACCTGAACAACTCTTCCGACCACAACTTTTCCCTCTGGATCTCCCAATTGCATGAGTGGTGAGTGTCTTAACAGTGTTGGAAACGGTTCTGTCGGCAAACTCTTCACTTTTGTCGGCTTTTGTGAATCGGTTACTATTTTCTCGAACTTATTGAATGCTTTGGCAAACGTTAACTTTTCCAAAATGTCTTCATTACTAATATTTTTAGCTTCACTTTCATTGTTATTATCAATCATTTCTTTATTAATATTATTATTATCTGATTTGTCTTCACTTAAATGTCTTGTAATTATTGGTGTCAATCGTTTTCTATTTAAAGCGTTTATGTGTTTAACAGATCGACAAAAATTCAATGATTTCAACATTTTCTATAATAATTAATTGATTTTATGTTATTTGAAAGTTATGTTCAAATATTACTCAATTGTTTACATAAATTATTATTTTTTGGTTTCAACGCGTGGTCAGCACAACAGTCAATACATTCGTACTTTTTGTCTGTCTGTCAGTCGCAGAGCAAGTCTTTAATTGTTGCCAAAAAGTTTTCAATTTCAATATATTATTAAGAATTATATTCTTGTGAAAAATGATAAATCTTTAAACTTTTCAATATTGAAGTTTTTAATTATATAAACAATTTGATTGTCTATTGCATCGCGAGTTGTGATACTGAGTCAGTCTTGTTAAAAATGTGTTCACAAGCAATACGTGTTCAATGACTGCAAATAGATATCATTTAAATTCAAATCTATTCAAAACTTCAATATTATTTTGGGTTCAATTTTAAGCCTTTATTGAAAACATATAATTCTGTTTAAATTAAAATCAAATTTAATAAATATTTAGAACGAATTATATCTAATGAAAATCTATTAATTGATAAATAAAATATTTGAATGACATTAAGAGTGACGTAATTTATGTGAAGTAGAGTAACGGTGAAAACGATTGAAAACGAAATCATTTCTCACAATATTTAGTGTTTTAATGACTTTAATGTGTTTGAAATTAAATATAAAACTTTGTATAAGAAGTTAATAATAATTAATAAGACTTTAAGCGCAAAAATGACTGAAAGCGGAGACCAAGAAAATAATGAAAGGATTCGTTCGCGAAGAAGTGGAATAGTTGGCGATCACAATATGACTAATAATAATGTCATAAATAGTGAACTATTGGGTGAAACACTTCCTTATAAGACATGTTCAGAATATGTCCAACACTTGAATGTCTGGATATTACAGACTCAGTATTGCAATTGGTTTTCATCTAATTATCCGCTAATTATGTCACAAATGGCTTCTTTTCAATCACAACCCAATCTATTCAATACAAACTCATTAAATAATAATAATAATAATACAAATGTAGAAATGGGTCAGTAGTTATCGCTCTCTTTTCCTTTTCTCCTCTTTTTTCTTTATTTACTTTAATTTTTAATTGTTTTATGAGTTGACACACTTTTAAGTCTTCAGATGGCCTTAGTTTCCGTCTTCAAAAACTCCTCCATAAGTTTGTCATTCAATTCAATTGCAGTCAATGTTAGACTCTTTTATTGGTATTTTCTGTCAATTTATTCAATCATTATTTTATTTAAGTCTAAATTCAATTTATTCATCAAATTATGACTCAATTAATGATTGAGTTTTGCCATTACTACTGATGAACTCGAAATACAATACAAATGATTATTTGATGACATGATATATAAGTGAAAAATCACTTTAAATGCAAATTTTTTGAACGAATGCATATTTTGTTATCGATTTTTGTAAATGTTTTAAAGTTTCAGATTTAGCTTTCGATAGAAAGGATTTTCGGTTCATTTAACTCCAGAAACATTTGACTTTTGAACTGAAAAATCTAATAATTTCTGAATTAAATTTTTGCTGTCGTTATATAATTACAACTTATATTAATTGAATTTAGTATTTAAGATCGCAATCGAGTTAAGGATTGACTCGAATAGAAACGGAAAGTTTGAAATGAAATTTTGTATTATAGTATAGTTTTTAATTTGATTTCTTAATAATAAAGTTTAGCTAAAAGGAACGGTTGAGCCCATCTTTTACCTGTAATTCAGTTTGAAAAGTAATTTTATTTGCCCTTAACGTCATTTTATGAAAACTCAGCATTAAATCAAATTATGTGACGCTCTCTTGAAATTCATTACGAAAGTTAGAGTTCCTCTAATTTCTCCCTAACTCTCATTCATTCCTTTTCTATCCTAAGGAAAAATAGAAGTAATGTCTATTAGTTTTGTTTTACAGTTTTATTTTATCATCGAATTTAAGAACAAGACTTAGTAAACAGAAACCAATATAAAAATTAGAGTGTTTAGCCTTGAGGTATAAATGATTACACGATGTTTCGTCAATTGGGAAAAACTGTTTTGAACCGCAATAAAAAGTGGGCGAAATATACATACATTTTGTGGCGCAAACATTAGACAAACAGAATTGAATTGAATTTTGAACTTGAAAACAGTTAAACTGGAGAACACTGTATATACTGTTTATACAATTACTTACTATCGAGTGTTTGCAGTGTTTATACTGTGGATCCAATTATCTGTTTAGTCGAATAACGTGAAGGCAATGAAGCTAAAGAATTGGGTGTTGAGTTCACTTACTTGTTAGCAAAAATTGCCTAAATCTCAAAGTTTGCTCTCAAATAAACTATTATAGCGGCAACTATTCGGTAACTATTCCTAGCATTCATAGAATGCAATCCTTATTGCTATAGAGAGGACGTCATTACTGCTGATAGATTTGCAATTGTCTTGAAATGCAATGAAACTACAAAAGAAGAAATAATGCAATATCACTCTCACTCTCCCTAACATTCAAATCGTTGGGTAGAAGAAGTCAAAAAGAAGAGGAAAAATGGAGAAAAACACAATTTAAGAGTAGTTCCAATTTCTAGTCTAAGAATAATGTCATTCCATGAGAGACTCAAATAATTTTTGTGCTGATGCTCAGCAAAGCTTTTTCAAGCGATTAAATGAGAAAATGTTGACGATATGAGCAAAATAAGTAAAGCTCTCCTTTCTCTCAACAGTTCACGTTTTATTACTCTTTTCTTTAGTCTTATTTTTACTTTGAATTTATACCAAACTTAATGCGCGGCTGTTTTTTGTTTGAAAGAAAAACTATTTTTTGTTCAATAAATTAAAATCGAAAGCAGTATAAGATTGATATGTATTTTAATAGTGAACAGCTTTACTCTAACTATAGGTCGCGTGTATGCAATTCCACGGCTATGGAAAAGAGTTGCCGCTGAAGTGATTGATTTCTGTTTTCTTCTTATACTTAAGTTGATGGTCACATACGTTGCCGTTGATTACCTCGAGCTCATGTATGTATGATTTGGGAGATTATATATTCATGAGGTTGTGATATGCGATCATTTAATTGATTACATATACAAATATCATAACTATTATCATTATTTTCTTATTGAATAGAGATTTAGACAAATTCGATTTGAGTCTACTCGACAATGATTTCGACGCCTTCCAAATCGCATATGAACTGACATCTGAGATAATAATAATAGAAATGATACACCGGTTTATTGTTTGCGCATATGAGGCAAGTTTGGGTGTGGGGTCAGTGTTTGTGTTATACGCAATCATAAGTGACTCTCTTTTATTGCATTAGTAATCAATTCTTAGTTTTCTTTCAATGATTGCTCCAATTGTAGACCATATGCTTATATCGCGGTCAACTCAATAGAGACGGCGGTTCCACACCCGGTAAAGCAATTTTCGGTATTACAGTAGTTTCCTGTGATAGTATTGATGAAGTAGGAGATGGTCTGATTCGCGTGATTCCAGCCAAGAATATCGGAATTCTTCGGTACATTGATTTCAATGAAAACATTATAATCTCATTTGATTTGATTGGAATTCTCTAACTTTTAGGTCATTATTAAGAGCTGTTATCAAGAACTTATCCGCCGTCTTCTTCATCCCCGCGTCTCTGACTGTTTTCTTTTGGTCTCACAATCGGGCCGCTTATGACATTGCGTGCAAATGTATTGTCGTTGAAGAGATTGGAATTGAGACTCGCGCTCGACAGAGGAGAAACTGATAATATTCCATAACTATAATGATGTTGATAAAAGTGCTTCTTGTCAGTGGTTATACATTCTGTTTTATATTTTATATTAAATATAATAACTTATATTATATGACTATATAGTATACGTATATGTTATGTATTATATAACTCCTCACTCTCTACTCGTGTATCTTTTCAATGTCTATGACTTATGTCTATAGCGTATGTTGTATTCTGTGCTTCAAAAATGAATAAATTCTTCACATTATTAAAAACAACTCAAATCTCGACGACTTTCGTTAAATTTTAATATAAAACAAAAATTGGTTTTTCTGTTCTCTGTATTATTATTACACTAATAATACTTTCTTTAGTACTATATATTTTGATTATAACAGAAGTTTTGACTCAAACTTCGTCTTTATTTTAGAGTCGAGAAAGTCTGGCCTCGAATTGATGTGAGGTTAGAAAATTGGGACATTTTGTTGAAATTGAACATAATATATATGGCATTGTATAGTATTTTTATTTTTGGAACTGATTTGCCTTCACTAAAAAAGCTTATAATGGACACTGATGTCGGTCTCTCTGACTCTCCCTTTGCAATATAAGTTTCAAATGTTTAGTATAAAAAAGAAATAATAGAACTATTGTCGAGCAGTTGTTGTTATTGCACATAGTTTTGTACAGTACATAAAACAAGTGCCACTACTCACGACTCAAATGAGAAAACGAGACACACATTCAATTCTTTTGTTATACGCAACGATTCCATTGAAATTCAGAGACACCACTGGATTCTTATCCTAAAATTCTTATCTCAGTTCCCAAAATGACTCAATTAGAGTTCCCTCTATTTATTGTGTCACAAACTTTAGTCCAGCACTTTTATAATTAGTATTATAATTACTTTTAATTCTCATTAACATTTACTTTGATCCTAAACTTAGTTTTGTATTGAATTTGTTTTTAAATACTGATTGACAGGAAAATTGAATGATATGTTACTTAAACTGGAAAATAGAGGAAACTCTAATTGGGTCTGTTTAAGGGACTGTAAGAAGAATTGTTATGACTTGAATACTGTAAAAGAGCATAAGAATAATGTTGAATTGGTTTTGAGTATTTTTAATTTTTACAATTCATACACTGATTAATATAAAATAACATTACGCTAATCAGTATTGCCGGAAGCGAATACACAGTATGCGTATTGTAGTTAATATACAGAAAGTATATAACTTACAAGAATTAGGTTTTAGTGTAAGATTTTTAGTATAAAAGAACAAACAATTGTGAAATGAATCCTTCGTTATATTGATGACAAGATATCCACTAACTTAAGCATATATTGTCTTAATATCCAGTCCTTATAGAGAGTGCAAATACACTACAAACTCTTACATTAGAAATGTTTATTTACAGATGAAATGGTTTATTAGACAAATGATATTTAACACTTAAAATTTGGTATTTCCAGGTCCAGAAGCAGCCACTGAAGTGCTGTAATCCATTCTTGATGGAAGTGCTCTTAAAGTGTTGTGTCCATATCGTGAACTGTAAACTCCCGCATAATTAGAGTTATTGTGATGATAGTTATTGGACGGTAGGTTCACGTGATGTGGAGTTCCGCCACTGGTTCCGTATACTCCAACTCCATCAATAGCTGGTGTTGAAGTGTATGCGTTGATTGTGGCCACTGTTCTGTAATTGTCATAATGACCAGAGCCATTGCCGTGAACACTGACGTTACTGTGTTGAGTATGATTAGAGCGATGACCACTACTACTGCCAGTCGATGTACCTGATGTCGTACTATAAGCTACCACTGCCTTATTGCTGATCTTCACTTCAGGATCTTCGTAGTCGTCATCTATATTTGATTCTATATATATATTGTGGAAAAACATGGAAATGGAAGCAAAACGAAAAAGTCAGTGAAAAAGACATAAATCAAATTTGATTGCAGTGCTTGCTTTTGCAGTGCTCTGCTGTGGCCTACAAGCCATCAGTATTACAAAACTCATGGGAAAACTTTTAGGGTTAGAAAAGTTAGTTTTAGAGATTGAGCACTTTTCGCATTTAAGTTATTCGGGGCTAAAGAAAAGCACTGAATACTTATACGGCTAATACTCTATGTATTGTTTGGTTTTGGCCTATGATTTAAGAAAAAGTGGCTCAACATCTCCTCTGGCAGTGCAACATATGGCGATCTCGTGGAAAATCAAAACTTCTACTTTGTTTGCCCACATCAAGAAATCAAATAATGCCGAATTGAGTCGATCGACTTTTTCCAATACATGCTATTCCGCAAAAAATACATTTGTGATAACGCTTTCAATCTATACTATACTACAAATGCACTGATATAACAGTTTAAGGCAAACACAAAAAATGAGAGCACAAAAAGAAATAAAAAGAAAGAATGAAACAAGAATCAGAATATTCAATGTTATATTAGCGTCAGTGCGAGTGTTGAAGATGTAGCGAATCCTCTATGAGCTAAAAAGTTAGTCAGATTTACTGCGATAGGAATGCATAATCAGAAGTCAGGAAAAAGAAATGGGACTGCAATTCAATGAATAGTTGAGCGTAGAATTGAATGACTTCGACTGCAAATCGAACCAAACTTTGCTTAACCAGAAGGCATGCAACACATTCATAGATTCTCTCAATATCAGTGGAGCATATATTGATGCAAAGGATGTTTAGGAAATCTTATTATCGCGAGCATCGCATCTAATATTGTAATTCGGGTTCTGTATCAAAAGTCAGCCCAAATCCCACTTTACTCTTGACTTTGATTTCTTTTTCACGTTGTTGTGGTTGTTATTGTTATGTTAGACTCACCTCTTTCTAACTCGTCGAAGGCGTCGCGTATCGTTTTACCAGCTTTTTTGGTGTCAAATATAAATTCGTATATTAATCCTGCTAACAATCCGCCACTTATAGGGCCCAACCAATAAACCTGTCACAGAAATTAAAGAATGAGTGCTCTTCTATTGTTAAATATGTCAAGAGTTAAGGCTTTGCGCAAAGTTAATATTGAAAATAAAAGAGAAGACAATGAAGAAAAAGAGTGAAATGAAAAAGAAGTGAGTATAAGATGCTCTTTTCAACAATCAATTTCAGGTTAGATTCCCATCCATTTGATGCCCCCCTGAATGTGGTTCTTGCCGTCACTTTACAGGATGTATTCTTAAAGGCTTCAATACATTTACCAGTTTCTACTCACGTCATTTGCGATACAACAACTCTATCTATTTGTGAAATGCTTGAAAGCGAAAAAAAGTTTGTCATTCTCTTGAGAATCATTTCTACAAAAGCTAAAGAACAACATGAGAAGCATTGGCGTAATTCTAAATATATGATAGAGCTCTAGACACCAGAGGACCAAAGAAGCGAAATTCACGCGATTGGGGATTCTCTTAGAAAACCAAAACTAAATGTAAAGGAAAGGGGCAAAAGTGTCTCTACATTAAAAACTTCGGAGTTATTTCTCAAACCTAACCCTCAATATTATATGACTTAAAGATAGAGTGAGTTTCTCTGCGAAATGCGTAGAGAAAGCTAAAGGCTTAGAAATACTTTTGATGCATTCTCTCATCTCTCACTCTTTGGTCGCTCTCTTGATAAAAAACATCTTTTACTGTCAAAGAAACACTCGAAATTGAGTTGATGTGCGAATAAAAATCAATACATTACGTAAAGATATTTCCCCTCAAACTCACGGTTAAAGCGCTATTTTAGCGCCATTACTGTCTTCATGAGTTCACACAAAATATGATTTTCACTCTTATTGTGTCAAAATTCACTGAAACATTTTTCATGGCAAAAAATCTCAATTCTTCTACTCTATCACTCTTTAGGGGAATTCTGTTAATAAACACAAGTCGTAATCCTATGTTAGTCGAGCGAAGCCTCAATTCTTTTGTGAATTTTTCGGTACTTCACACGTAGGACTAGAAAATCATTATAAATCTTATTACAACAGAATTGTAATATTGCTGTCTGTGTTAGACTAGAATCGCAGGAATTATTGTGTAGAATATTTGAGCCATTCTTCAGATTATAAGCTTTCACCGCAAGCAGTTTAAGCTTATCGTATGAGTGCAGCAGCAATTAATTTCCATCTTTTAACTCTTTTGGCAGAATTTGTTTGGATAATGCGAGTCAGCACCAGTTACTAAACAATAACACACATTTTTCTTCTCTCAACCATTTTTGGAGTTTTATCTGAATATAATAGTTTGGGAGTTATGAACCGGGATATGCGTTAAGTTAAGGAGTGTTACATGACTTGTGAGTTTGCCTTTTACTCATAACATGTCGCGAGAGTTGGATCGATGTTCACACACAGACTGAATGATATGAATAGAAGAGGAACAGAGTTTTTCTATTTCCTAACTCAGAACTCAGTAGAACATAGCTTAGGGCTGACTTTCGTTCGTTGCGTTGAACTAACATTGAGTTACATCGCCTAACATTAGGACAATCTAAAAGCTTTCCCTTCAATTGTTTTCATTTTATCTTTTGTTACATAAGAAGCTCAAAATGAGGACCTACTAAAGGACTGTCGAATATTTCCCATGAGTCGGTGTCACTATAACTATTTCGAATCATATCACAACACACTGTCTCTGACACTGTTCCTAAAAAGATTGGTTATAGAATATAACTCAAAATTGAGTGTAAAAGCATTGGCTATGAGAGCAAATGTCTCAGGAAAGAGGTCTCAGTGAAGGCAAGAGTGAGCTCAAAGAAAAATGAGCATTACTTTATTTATTTGATATCTGACTGCCCTGACTATCGCCATAACAATCGGGAATTTGATTGCTTTACTTACCCAATGATGCTTCCATCGATTCATTACAAACGATGGACCTAATGTTCGCGCCGGATTCATAGAGGCTCCACTCGCAGGTAACTAATCAATCGATTAAAGGCCAAGAGATGAGAATCAACATGGAAAAAATGGATATATTAAGTTGGTTAAAGTGCTCAAGTCGTTCTGATAGATATTTCGTGAATCATATATTCAAACGAATTAAGAGAAAAGCTGGAAACATATGGAA